>CCAG010020423.1:0-50748 GCA_001077435.1 Glossina morsitans morsitans | reverse complement strand
AAAATGGGCCACATCACCACGTAAACTGAGAACGTCTCCGTTTGTCAAACGGAATAAAAAAATTGTTTTTTTGCTCATTACTCATAAACTATAGCAGATAAATGTACAAAAACTTGAAAGCATATTCTGTAGGCGATGCATTTGTGTACAAAAACGAATAAATTGGCCACGTCTGCCCAATACTACAGCGTATCAAAATTGAATTATCTTTTCAATAACATTATAACGCGCAGAAACAAGCTTCAAAAACCCCATAAAGTATAAAAGTTCTTTGCCAGTTTCAAATTTGGAAATGTCCGCCTGTTCGTCTGTCCATCTATCTATTTGCGTAACTTTGTAATATTTGTGGTAAACATTCTCCCGTTAGCGAAAATAAGGATATCGCGTACAAATTTGCAAAAGATTTTAGAGTTGACCGAAACTTTTCAAAGGACGCGCCCACAAAACGCACATTTGTACGACAAAAACTTTTGTTTTGAAAATAGAAGAAATAAACTACGCCCGCTCCATATGATAGAGCATGAGAATTTTGTTCTTTTGCTTCTTTTGTCTTTTCTAGGATAACGCTGATGAGTATAAAAGATTCCGTCGCGCCCGAATTTAATTTTCTTACTTATCCTTACTTATCCTTATAAAGCGATATGATCTGAGTTTTGTATAAAAAACGTTGGTTGTTTTGGCCCAAGCATGAACGCCATGGAAAATGGTTTTAGATCGCGCAACTTTTCCGACTACTTTTGATATAAGGTCATAATTTGAAAAGTCATTCTAGGAGCAACTGTATTAAAAGAACTGATGGAGTGCATTTAATGGTTTTCCTATTTATGTTTTCAAATGGCGCCGTTAACCTTTTCATATAATTAAAATAAAAAAAAGTAACAAATAAGCAAATAATATTAAGAATGAAATATAAGATTAAAAATCTTCACTATTCACTTTTATGTTTTTTTCTAAGAAGTGAACGCACGAACGCCAAAGGTCATCATAATCGACTTTTACTCGGCATTTGCTTTCACACGTGAATGACAGAAATCCCGAAATTGTAACATATAGTCTAACAATATTTCAATACGTATTGCGAATATATCTAAGAAATTGCGATCTATGTTTCGAGACATCTTCCTTAATTAATGGTTCACTTCCTACCAAAATAACAAACGGACACGTTATGACATTAATGATAAATTTATTACTCATGACGAAAACATGTTTAACGCTGTATTAATTTATTGTAAGCTCATGTGAAAAATAAAACATTATAATATTATTTTGACATAGTATTGTATAACTAAACTTTATTGGAAAACCAGATGCAAAGTCATTTCAATTTTGTTATTGTTATTTTACTCTTTCTAATTTGCACAAGTGTTTTTTAATGCATTTTAAAATAGAAACAAGGAACAAGGGAAATATCGAGAGAAAATGGACTTACCTGTGTACTACTACCTTTTAACCTAATCTTAGATGGAAGAATGTAGTAGAATGAATGATAGACAGAAAACTGGTCATAAAAGTAACGTATAAAGAATAATAATACCTTGTAAATACAACGACATTGAAAATGCTTAGTTGAAAGAAAAGATTTATTTTCCCTTGTATTTGTGTTATTGAATTACTTAAAAGAAGTGTCATGTGCTAGGTACGCAAATAAATTTGTACCGGTTTCTTTAACCTAAAGGTTAAGTAGGGTAGGGTAGTTCATAACAATACAATAAATAATGTTTGTCAAAGTATTTAATAAAGCATTTCTTTCCATAATCGGTGGATAGATTTATTTCTCTTAAGGCGATGCGTGACTACTTTGATACTTTTAACGTGCTGAAGCTTACTTATTAACATGTATATGGTAAATAGAAGATCAAGAACGTAATGAAACATCAAAAGCAATTGAAATTGAAGTGTTTCCTTAAACCTTTCTTTGCAAAACAACGTTTAATCGGAATTCGTTGTCGTTGAATGGCATTTTATCCTAAAGTTGCGTCTTTGATTTGTAATGCTATTGCTTTTTGTTGTTGTTGTAGATTTACATTACGTTAGTCGAAGTAAATGAAATCATGCATTTGATGTTAAAGTCAATGGTGATCCTGAAGAGCGGTATTCAAGCTTTGCTCACTTTGATTTGTCTTACATTCAAGTTTTTCGCGAATTCATCACCGAAGACTTAGGGACATATTCTCTTTGTAATACTTATGGAGGACACAAAAAAAACATATCATATAAACTGTTAGTTGACGTCAGCAATCCAAGTCTGGTATTCATTATATTCAAGTGCCAAAATGGTTTATAATTTTATAATATCAAGTGAAAGCAATTCACGCAATTATTAATTTGGCTGCCAACATATTTTTTATTTAAAATTAAATTTTTAAAACTCAAGTGCCGGGAGTTTCCTACCAATCACGAGTACGAATCAAACTCACAATAAACAAAAACTTGTAATTTGTAATTTGTAATTTACATGCAGATATTTGTTAGGATCATTTAAGATTTCAATGCAGGAATGTACCTGATGCAAACGCGCACACAATCGAGGAAAGAACAGATTTTGGCACCAAGGCACAAATGCCAAGGCACAAATGCTCGACATCGCTCTAACATTCTTAATTTTTCTCCGAAACTTTCTATTCCCAAAGTCTTTCGTTTTTTCTTAGCGATTGTGGACCTTAAAATTTAGATCAATCCAAGAACCTATGCTTCACGTAAGCTCCAGTAGAGTTCGAAGTCTTTCATTAATGAAATGTTATTTTTTTACCCATTCTTCGAATTATTTATAATAAAACATAAATTCGTCACAAGATTTCACTTAACTTTTCTTTACTTATTTTACTTTTTTTTTCTTTTTTGCACATATTTTACAACAAATTCAAAAACATACATTTCGTATACAAATTTTTAAATTATCGGAATGGAAAACCATGAAATTATAAAAAAGAACACGTTGTACGTTTTCACTAGGTTTACATTAAAATAAATATTCTCAGTAGAAATATATTGTCGTTAAACAATACGGTTACAAATAATCTTAAACTTATATATATAGTGCAATTAATACAATCAGTCACCTGGGTTCTCCAATTGAAATGAAATTTATAAGATCAAAACATATGGCGCTGGTAATGAATGGATTGCTGGGGCTGTTGACCTGGCTGTCCTGGTATTACTGTTAACTGTTGTTGACGTGGTATCTGCGTTTCATGTGTTGGAACATACCCTTGAGTTATGCTACTACCAGCTTTGGGATTCTAACAATCAAAGATGACTATAGTAAAACTTTTAAAGGCAAAAACATGGCCCTCACCTGTGGAGGAGCACTTATTTGCATAACATTAGGATGTAGAGGCATTCCTGGTATTAAGGGCGTATACACTACGCTATCCGGTAGAGGATGAGGCGGGGGAGGTCCATGTGCATCGTGTTTCACTTCAACATGATAACGATCACTTATTTTCTCCATCGTTATTTGAGGCTTTTGTGATTGCACTACACTGTGTCCATTACCACCGGTTTGCGAAATTGGTGGTTGATCTAAATTAATGTGATACACCTGAGTTGGCTTTTGATTCGACGCATCCGTTTTAGATACGGGCACCGATGACGCGGGAGGCAACTCTATATGATAGCCCTGACGTATTGGTAGGTTATAAGGCGTATAAATTAGAGCAGGTCCTCGTGCGTCTGGCGGCTGCTGTGGAGGAGGCCCGTTACTCGTTGTTTGATAAAACAGCGTACCTGGACTCTGGTATGTAGTGTGCGGTTCTGTATTGAGTTAATAATATTAAGTGAAAAGCTTAGTATTTGTTTTAAGCAAGACCTCGAACTTACTGTTCCATAAAACTCTGGCGTAATCAGCATTGCGGCGGCCATCATCGTGCTCTGAAATTTGAAGACACAAATTAATACTTATTTATTTTATTACCAACTAATAATGTATACGTACTGGACTGACCATAATTTGCAGTCTTATAATATCCTTGATGAGTTGGGGACGGACTCCGCCCTCTTTTCACTGGTGGATTACCAACGGTCTGAAAATTGTTTAAAAGGTGTACTTCACTCTATTAAGTGCTTAATTCCGCTTTGTAGCATACCTTTGTTAACATAGGCATTTGATGATGTTGCACTCTTATAGGCGGTAAAAATACCTGTGGTTGCGGCGCGTTTGCTTGCTGTGCTTGCAATGCTTGCATAGCAATCATTTCACTATCCTTTTGTTGCTTTTTCCGAATTTCATCTTCGTTCAAAACCTTTTTGAGTTGTAGGAATAATTGCTGCTTCTGATTGTGTAACTCTGATAATTTTTGCTCTAACTTAACAATCTGACCACGAGTTTCTTCCAATGTCATGTCATTTTGCCGTTCGCGTGCCTCCCGTTCTTTGCGTTGACGCTCTTCTTCAACTTTAGCTTCGAATTCTATAAAAAATAAAAACGTTCAGAAAATTTACTCAAATAGAACGAAAAAACAACGCTGTTTTGATAAATGAACCTTCTTTCTTGCGTTGCCGCTCTTTCATTATAAAAGATTTAAGGGCACCGCGAAGCTTTTCTTCCCGTTCTGCCTTGGCAGCTGCCTGTATTGCCGCATTCGCGTTCGAGGTATTATTGTTTGACCCCGCGGGCGGCATTTTTGAATTAAACTTTTTTTCCGTAATTTTGACGATTTTTATTTTTTACTCTCGGCAAAAACTATTTTAAAAAGTTATTACATCAATTATTGCTAAGTTTTGACACGAATTCCAGATGTTTATCATAAAGATTGAATATTATCGATTACTTTTTTTTATCATATGCGATAACTTATCTGCTATCGATAAGGAATATCAGTTAGAATTTTCAACTAACCAAACAAGTGTTGCTAACTTTTTCGTGAAAAGTGGCATTTAAGCTGAGAAAAGAATGAAAGCTGCTTGCAATGTCTTATGTAGATATTTTTGTGATGATGATCAAGTCAACTAGTTATATTGTAGACTTTTCGAATCTTGTAACCTAAATACATTTAATGTTTTCAGGCAATGAGACGATCTACAAGGTTTTTCGCTTTCAATAATTGTAACTTAGGCGTCAAAGTCTGAACAATTATGCTTAGATGACAACACATAAAATATATGCTGACTTCTACGGCTTTCACGCGTGAGTTAAACATAATGACAGTAGTGTTTAAGCACACATCAAAAAATTTTGGCATTACAAGGTTATAAGGTTGTTCGATATTTCAAGTTTTAATTAGACTTCACAAACTTTTATACGTAAATAAAAACGCCTAAATCTATATGTTCCAAGAAAAGAAAAGAAAGATTTTTTCAAGACAAGAAAATTGCTATTTTCTAATTTGAAATTTATTTAAAAACTTTTATTAGCAAATTATTTTAAAGATTTTTAATTTTTTTTTCTAATTGTTTATTGCTATAAACATTCAATCTGTTCAATATGTTTAGATATTACCTATATCCAACCAGCTAAGCAAACAACGTAAAAAAAGATTATACGTATTGCAGACTTGCACGTTTCAAAAAAAAAATTCCAAATCAACTACCACGCACGATGCTTCTTTGTTTGTAGTGTATGTAGTAGTTGCCACTAGTACGGCATATGGTTGTATTGCAAATACCAATTTTTGTTTAAATTTGCCACGCATTTGCTATAGATGAAATAGATCTAATGATAAATTTATAGTTAAAGTTGTAAGATGTAGATAAAGTTAAATAATAACTTAATAAGTTATTTTAATTTAATTTAATTAAATAAGAACTTAAATAACTTTTTCAATTTGAAAAACCAAGCCGTGGTTACGTTTACGGTGATTCCACTTGTGGACAGCGTGCCTTACATGAAAAGAAAATCACCAATATTTTTTATTTATTTATATATATTTTTTGTTTGTTTGTATAGCTTTGCCATATTTTTCATTTATTTACATATATTTTTTGTTTTGTTTCTTTTGCAATTTAACAGAGACAGAGGAATTATGTGAGTAACAAAAATCAAAAGTAGGAATTATGTGAGTAGTAAAAATCAAAACAGTGAGAGAAGCGCCAAAAAGCGGAATTATATGAGTAACAAAAATCAAAAGTAGGAATTATGTGAGAAATTTGCTGAAATGTCCAGTAGGAGAAAATTATACATTATTTTCAAGATGCATGCATAATTTTCATGAAAGCACTTATATTGGAAGGAACTCAAATGTCCACGTGGTCTACATTTAGCAAACTTCTCCTACGAAAACGGAATCTTTATATGAGAGAGAGAGTCAGCTTAACAGAACAAATCCGGACTTGTCTCAGTTTCAGTGTGCTTTTCACAACGATTCTCAATTTCAGTAACCGCCAGGTTGTTGTGCCGACTGCGTTGCCACTTTTTTTTTCTTATTTATTACAAGCAACTCTGCGATATCTTCATTCTCCGATAAAAATAAAGTCGATTAAAATCGATTAAATAAATAAACGAGAAAATAATAATCAAAATACGAAAATACAAAAATTTTGATTTTGCAGAATTTAAAGCCTGACAAAAAACCTTGTCTGTAGTTAATTTGATCCAAAATGTAAAAGAAAAAGCTCAAAAGTATCTTTGGTTGTAGCGAACAAAAAAAAGCAAAGTCCCTTATAACGTATGTAATGTTGAACGGCATTTATTAAAGGTATTTTTTAAAGCACTTTTCACTTACTAATCACAATTTCTAATGTCAAACCAAAAACCCCCACCATGCAAAACAACCATAACCGGTAAGTTTTTTGCGACATCGCTACGCGCCTTAGGAGCATAAATATTCAAAAACAAGCAATTTTCTGAGCCAATTGTAACCATTAATTTACACATTAAAATATTGAGAATTTTATTAAATATCTTTGCTGTTTAATAAATTGCAATAAATATATTTCATTTACATTTTCATACAGATTTCGTATTTGATTTCCCAGGGTTTCTTCTTCTTATTGCTTTGCATTTTGCCACATTCGTACCAGTTTAACAGGGAAACTATGTTTTTTTACTTTCTTAACAGAAAAACTATATTTTTTTACTTTCTTAACAGAAAAACTATATTTTTTTTCAGAAAAACTATATTTTTTACTTTCTTAACAGAAAAACGTACTTCGGATTGATTGTTAAATTATATATTTTAATTTTGGCTGCTTTGAGTCTTACTCGACACAAATTGTTTTCACATCCATTTTGAGGGAACAACGAGAATTGTGTTAGTACATTAGGGGAGGCAGCAATTAAGCTGCAACATCCCAACTGCAGCTCAAACTTTTCAAGGAAAAGACTTTCCATTTTTTTCCACGTATTCTAGAAGGTCTGAATCGTCTATTAAGCAAAAAAAAATATATGGATTTTTTGAAAAGCTTACAGTCTTTTACCTTTTCAAATACGCTTTTTCATATTAAAACAACATTTACGCAATTGCGAAGAAGCGCTTAATCAATGTATTCAATTTATTTATATTGTTTGCATTTTAAAAATAAGATCATATGCCGTTGTTGTTGCACGTTCTGGTACCGTATATGGTTGGTTTATATATTTTTATATCTAAATTCATAATTTACTTGTCTCTTTTTTAAATTACATTTGAACTTTTAAAATAAATTTTTATCGATAGATTGATACAGTTGTGGTAATTGCTAGATGGGAAGACGAAGAATCAATGAAGAAGAAACAATGGTTGTTTCTGAAAAGAACTTATAATAACAATTAGTCTTACAATGACTTTAACAATATCCACATATTTTCTTTGGGATCATATAGCTTCAGGCTACAGGTAAACATTGAAAGGGTTGTAATACCTTAATAACTTAGAATGTAAGATAGCAAATATTCTATTAGCCTATAGAATGTTTTGAACAAAGTTATACGCGATTCATATTTAGAAAAATGACGACAATTCAATACCATGCATATAAATTCTTAAGCAAGTGTATGGACAAAGGCTATTATTGCGAACGTAATGTATAATCTTAGACATATATGTGGAAAAAAGGCAAAAACATTATGTGTATAAAATCAAACATTTCAGCAAGTGAAACAAAAACATTATGTATATAAGTTGGAATGTTTCATTAGCAACATTATTGCAACGTTTTGCTTTTACGGTCTTGTGTATAGGGAGCGGACCGGTTTTTGGTGAATTTCGAGCTGATGGACCCTATCCAGGGTTATGAAATTATATTTTTCTGATAGTTTTTAGCGTCCTTTAAAACGTATCAAAAAACTGCACATGTCATATCCCTTATAAATTTTTTATACACACTTTATGTATTGCATCTTTTCGCCAACGCTATACATGCACTATATGGTAAATACAAGAAAAAAATTTTCTTTTAATATTTAAAAACATATCTGCATAATTTCCTCTTTTATTTATGCTTATACTTCTAGTTTTGCTTAGTTTTTCTAAAAATTTTGTAGCGTTTAATTATCAATTGAACCTTACCTTAGCAAAGGCAATTAGTGTGAAGATAGCCCACATTTTTGTCTTTGCTAAAATGTGGGCTATGTACAGTGGGCTAACTTCACATCAGTGAGAAATTGCCATTTTGCTTGAGGTAGAGATCGGTTCAAGAATGTTCGTGAAGACTCTTCATTTTCTGGTGAAAAGATTCCAGAGAGGAATTGAATTTATCTTGTCAAAAATGTGACGCAGTTTTTGATAACAAAATGTGTAGTTGCAAGAGACAGTGTCACTGAGAGATGTAACTTTCTGTAAAAACGAACGACTCATTATCTTGACCTTAATTAACTCCTTGGCATTACAAAGAAGAGCTCTTTCGGAAACGGGCCATTCACCAGAAATGACATTGAGAATATGTTGAGGAGTTGAGGGGTCAGTTCAGTACAACGTTTTAACATTCGATTTTCAATCATTTGTACACGGTTCTCAATATGTTTTGGGACATTATAAAATGGAGAATGTCTTAGACTTGACTAAAGTACACAGTCAAAGCTTTTTTTGGAGATAAGCCTGACTGATTGTTAGTCATCAGTTTGATGATATTGGATCCAGATTGACCGTCTTTGAAGACTTTATTATAATGTCCACGACGAGTTAGGCTGTCATTTAAAATTCTATCAAGAAATCGAAGAGATTTCACCTGACTAACTTTAGTTTGATTTCGAGTTTAGAACTATTGGCAAAATAAATAGTATTTATTTTTTATATAAATAGTATTTATTAATATATAAATAGTATTTATTTTTTATATAAATAGTATTTATTTTGCTGGCGCTAAAATATAAATTGAGATCGGCGGATGCATCGAAAAACAGATTAGCTCTTATCGAGAGATTATTCACTGCCCCTGAAAAAGGTGAATCCGCGGACACAATTAGGAAATCATCTGCATATTGAAAAATATGAGTTCCGTCATATTGAAGGTCATGCAAAATAGCCGTGTGTAGATGGAAGAGTATGGGGCTTAAACAACTGACTTGTGAAATACCACTGTATACTTCAACTTTTTCTGGACCCACAACACACGCTTGGATAAGAAATTTAGTATCAACAGACGTATTTGAAGAGGAATTGAAATGTTTAAGAGAATTCTACCAAGCATAATCGAGTTGACACAACCATAGGCTTAGCTAATATCCAGATAAAGCATATCCACCATTTCACCGGCTTTTTTTAAACTAGGTATGAGAAAAGATAATTCATTAGTGTACATATTCGTAGATTTGCTTAAGAACGTCCTGGAATAATGTTCCCAGTTTTAAAGAAATCCATTAGTCTCTCCTTAATCATGAGGTTTATAATTGTTATTAATGCAGATATTAGCGAAATTGATCTGAAGTTACTTAAATCATTTAGGTCCTTACTGCCTTAGGAATGGGAAGTACTTTGATACATCCCAAATCTAAGGGTATAAAGTGACTAGACCAGCAGTTGTTAATTGCATGCAAGGGGATGCTTAAGCTTCCTCCAGACAATGCTCTAACCATATCATACACAAGCCATCCATCACAAGCTGCAGCAGTAGCCCTCAATGAAAAGGGTGTGTTGTTGACACTACTAAAAGAAACTGCAGGTACTGTAATCAGATTGACACTTGGAATATAGCTCTTGAGCATATCCAAGTACCTTTTATTATCATGGTCATTCTACACAGCACAACCGTTTAATTTTGGACTGAAATGTCGATGACCATTGATGTAATTCCAAAAAAAACCCAAGTTACCATTACCACATAATTCTCTAATCGTGATAGCTCTATGTGCCCTTTTTGCCTTTCTACCCTCAGACCACCATGTCTTCAGAGTTTTCATGTATTCAATGAAGTTTGATGGATTGACATATTTACTCATTATTTTCCTGGCAGCTCGGTATTTGCAAAAAAGTGTTGACAGGAAAAGGGAAGGTCTCAGTATCAGAAAAGTTGGTTCCAGCAGACTTGTTCACAGACTGAACGACACTTTGAATTGATAATAAATCGGAAGGAGGATCAACTTTAGACAGACGATTCATAAGGAAGTTGCGTGAAATGAAATTTTCTATTTTCTTAACGGAGTTGTTGCGACTGTGAAATAAAATGGGAGAGTGCTGACTTTTGTCAGTGGAGACGTTGGTCGCGTTCCGATTGAATATAAAATAGTTGACTTCGAATAAGTTAGGCCCAAGACACTGCTCGCCGTGCGAACACTCCAGTTACAGTGAGATAGTATTACCATTATTTAAGACATTAAAATCGCTGGCATTGATGGCATTTATAAAGATCTTGCCTTTGTTGGTCGAGACTTGATCGCTATACAAGCAATGTCTAACATTAAAATCTCCAGCTAGAATCACATTTTGCGTCACACAATCTCTGAATCCCATCACGAAAAGTTTGTACATCAAGACTGGGTGGAAAGTAGCATGACGCTATGAATATGAAGATTCCGTTTAAGATTCATGGTTTTGATGATGATAAGCAGAATTGGGGACGTAGGGAATATGTCTGAATTTGACGCCTATAGTTGAATTTGTTTCGGCTGTATCGAGGCTCATAAGAGGATCATCACAACGACTCATGACTACTTGCAGACTTTTGAGTCACTATTTGTGCCCACATTTTATTCGGTAACTTTGTGTTTGTTGGGTGAGAGTTTAAAGTGCAGAAGGGCGCACTTTTTGTTTGCGTAACATTTACCCGTAATCCACGATCGTGACCTTCGCAATTATCAAAACATTTAAGTGGGGCGCGCCTAAAAATAAAAAAAGACTAATGCAGTTAATTAGCTTTCTAAGCTCAGTATAAAAATGCGTCATGTTTAGCCATTAATATATTTATAATTTGGTCTTTTTGCTTTTCCCATTTAAATCTCACAAAGAATACTAAAAGGAATTATTCGAAAAAAGAAAACGAATTTGTTGTCTTTGTCTTGCTTGGTTGCCCTTGAACACTTTTTTAGCATGCAGTCATCCTTAAAATTTAGTTATGTGTAGCGCATTTGCTGGAACTGTTTTGCTTTAGAGGAAATATGATTAATTGCGATGAAGTAAAATGGGCCCTTAAAATATTGCTTATATTCTGCGTATCTAAGGCGGCACTTATTTCATCTAGAATGCATAATGGAGATGGGGAGAATTTTAATAGCGCTAATAGGAAGGACAGAGCCACTAAAGACCGCTGAGTATCAGATAGCTCATCAAGTGATTCCTTCCATATACCATTAAATCCAACTTTAATTTCTAGCCCGGTTAATTGGTTATTGCTTTTAACGGGATTTAGACGCGCCTGTGCGCCCTGCAAAAATGTGCTAAAAATATTATTCAAATTTCCATCCATAACCATCCAAGCTTTTTCAACTTTCTCTCGCTTACTTTCATCCATTTTACAGATAACGGTCTTCATTTTACTTATATCTTGTTCAATTATCTTCTGACGTCTTACAAATTTCTGATAGTTCCTGTCCTCGCGTGCCAAAAGTATCGTAGCTCGCGGGTTAATGCTATGTTCCATTTTATCTTTTTGCTCATTCATAGCAATCAATTTACGTGCAGCTTCTACAGGATCTTCCTTACAATAGTCATAACGAGAGTTCTTCATGCCAAAGTATTCTTCATCTTCATGAATCCAGGGATACTTTGCTGAAAGATTCTGCATCTTTTGAAGTAAATCTTTGCTGTCCGTGCTCACCTTATGAGGTTCGGGTTCTTTTCCTTTGATTTGTAAGTGCAGTTCTTTATGCCGTTCTTCCACCTCTTTGAGTTTATTATACACACTTCTAAGTTCTTTATTTTGAGAATAAATTTTGTCCTTTTGTTCGTTTATCTTACGCCGCAATTCAGTTATCTTTGCTGTAGCAGTTGCGTTCTTATTACGTATATCCTGTTGCTCTGTTTTTAGTTTCGCGAGTTTAGTCTCTAAACTGGAACGTTGCTCTTTTGCATGAGTAATATCTCTTTGTAACGATTTAATTTCAATAGACAAAATATTGCATTCCTGTTTATGCTTCTTCCAGTTGTTGTGCGATTTTTTAGCCTTCATGTTAGCCTTTCTCACAGCTTCGGCGGCTTTTTTCAATTCACCCTTGACATCCGGTAAATTGTCGTCGATATCTTTGATTTTCATTTGAGTCATTATCGTTATATCCACCTTCGGCTGATCTGCCAGTGAGGAAGTCTGGCCATCTTGATTAGTTGAAATATCCCGCATAACTATTTCGTATCTCTTTCGCGCATCCTCATAAGCTAAAGTGTCTGTTGAATCGACCTTCTTTAATTCCTGAAATATTTTCTTAGCTTTATTCATTTCTTTGCCTTTCAATTGAAAGGATTTTTCATCATCTTCAATCATTTTGATTAGGCTTTTCAGTTTCTTTTCTTCATGATCAATAATATTTTGAATTGTTTTTAAATTCCCTTCGACAATTCCCTTATTCGCTAACTCGCATTCCAGTTCAACTTTGATTTTCTTCATCTCCTCCCCTTTGGTTTGGTCAATTATTTTTTTCAATTCCTTAAATTTTTCTTTCATTTTTTTGCGTTCTTTCTCATTCTCCGCCATACGTTGTCTGACGGCATCAATTTCGGCGGTTAATTTCTCCCTGCTGACCTCAGTCGATTTTAAAGCTTCTTTATGTTTTAAATAAGAAAATGATATATGAATTCGTGTTAGACATTCAATATCACGACAAATCTTTTGGAATTCCATGTACGCTGATTTTTCACGTCTTAATTTCTCTAGTTTAGGTTCAATTTCATCATGCAAAAGAGCATTAATTTCAAGGATTTTTGCATCCTTCTTTTCAATGAGCTTTGTGGCCGCCTCTCGTTTGGCTTCTAATATATTTATGCCGGCAGCTGTTTCAATTATTGCTAGAATCTTTTTTAATAAAACAATAATAAAAAAAATGTAGGAAAACTTGGTCGAAAAACATAATTGCTTTTACGACTAACCTCCGTTGGCGTTTTATTTAGCACTTTAGTTATGCACTCGTTTCTTATCAGGAAATTCGGATTTTCAATATTCAAGCGTATTGATGTGAAGAATTTCGCTACTCTCTTACTATGCACCGTCCTGCCATTAATCAAATATTTATCTTTACCGTCTAACGAAAATTCACGGCATACTGATATTTCCCGACATTTTTCATAACCTAGTGGACATTGGCTTGGATTTGTATTGTCAAATACTAAAGTTACTGTGGTTTTGGTTATATCTGCTTGACCATTTAGATAAATCAAATGTTTTAACGAAGTGTTCGCCGTTTGCCCCACATTTATAATGTTCAATACAAAACATATGGAATCTAATATATCTGAGCTTTTTATACATTCGAAGCCAGTAATAACCGTAAACTCCGGATCAAAGCCATGAACTTCTATTTGTCCGCCATAAGATTTGAAACCATCAATTAAAATGGACTTTATATACATATTAAGTGGACGTAGCGATATAATATCAAGCGAGAATAATTTATTAAAAGCAATTTAACCAAAAAAAAAAAAAACAAAAAATGCTGAATATCAAAGCGAAATTGTTAAAATTTTCCTTTTATAAAAACTTCTAAACTTTATTTTCATAACGATACAGATGCTTTGTTTTTATTTTTCATTCAGTGATAACTTTCAAAAAATCTACCAAAAACGTAATACATTGTTGTTTAAAAAAGTAGTTATATAGAAGTTACTTTTTTTTCGCGGTCTTTTATTAAAATATGTCGCCCCATCCAGGATGGTGTTCACCGCGCTTTATCACTCCTGTCGGCTTTAAAGAACCCATAAGGTCTACATCAATAGGTTTCTTTGTCATACTGTTCACCTTCGAACTTAACTTTTTGCAACACATACCGCCGTACGTATATTGCAAATTTCGTCCAAAAGTCCAACATAAATCTGTACTGTAATTTTTGTGACAAAATGGACCAAAGGTGCTTTCAGGTCTTCATTGGGGGACTCTTTGGAATATTTTAACATAAATTTGTTGCGTCAAAATCGCAATAGATGTATTTAATCACATAAGACAGGAATGTCAACATAATTTGTGTATACTGAGAGTTTTTCTCGTAAATTGAGATAAGATTTATCACAACTAAACCTACGACTTTTAATCCAATTGACTCTGCAATATTTATACTATATAATGTTTGGAAACCCGCGCTATCTTTACCTTTTACATTAATAGGAAAATTGGACAGTTTTCACTGTTGACCGATTGGCTATCGTAGACACAGCCTTCCATGCAATTCTCGTCCTTATTATAATTTGTTTTTTCGCCAACGTAAACATCATCAAGATTTATTATTACCACTTCCTCTTCCATTTTTTTTAGTCGATTTGTATAATTTGGGTCTATTCTGCAAACTATGTAGAACATTTTTTTGAGACCCTAACTAAAGCGGATGAGTTTTGATATTTCCGGGTTGAAGAGTAGATTTAGATCCGCATAAAGTCTATAAAAGAGATTGGCTTTAATGTTGAGATTACAGACTGCTTCTACTAAAGATTCTCCGGTAGAAATAATAAGGAAATCGTCAGCATATTGAAATACGTGGGTTGTATTGTATGTTCGTAAAAATTTTAGCCAGCGGTTGGAGTTGATTCGTTTGCATATATTTAGTCATCTAGTAGCAACAAATCATTCAGAGTCACATTGTATTTCGATACGTGTTTGTTAATTTTCAAAATATTCCTTTTAATCGCTATGTAGTGTATTTTTACTTAGTGTATTTTTATTTAGTGTAGTATAAAATTTATGATTTGCTTTTGTTCTTAATTTGCTATATAATTTAATTAAATTATAGTTTATTTTTGTGTATTTTCAGGATGGATGAGAAGAAACAACGTAAGATAGAGCGTAAAATGCGGCGCAGCATGAGATGAGAGCTCAGAAAATTTTCAAATTAGTTTAATTTACTTTTGCACACAACAATAATTACCATTAATATAATATTATAACGTAACACAAAAAGACTCATTTCAAAGATGAAGTTTTTGTTTTGGTACTAAGGAACATGTGTAATTTTTCTGTTATATGTAAAGTCAAACAAAATGGAAAAAAATCGGAAAAATCTACTAATGGCAAGATTAAATTACTACACAGTTTGGCAAGCGGACAGACGAATAGACTCCAAGTCTTGAAAAAAAATTAGAAAACCGTGTTTCAGTTGTATAAGTAGTTTCATATTTTCTTCCTCTTTTTCAATCAATGGGGAACTTAAAGTCGCTCGTGTGGAACTCAACCGCTTTTGTGGAACTCACAGCCGTTTTTGTGGAACTCGCAGCCGCTTTTGCGGACTGGCGGGTAGCTTGTATAGTGTTGGCAACACCGTAGAATTTTTTTATGGATAAATGTGGCCGTTTTTCAAAAATTATTAAATCAAGCGGGTGATCTAATATTTAAAACCGATTTATACAGCATTAGTTAATTTTTACCCTTTACCGAAATACAAAATAAGTAATAAAAATTGTAAAAATTGTTTTTCACTTTGAAACTTTCGAATGCTTTTCAAATTTGTAGTTTATTGTGCGAATTTTGCATCTTTTTTAATTGCGATTTTACTTAATCGCACTTAATTACTTAAGTTTACTTATGTTTATTTTGAAATTAAAGAAATCATATGATTTGCGATAGTGAAGCCAAGTTAAAAATGCTTGTTTTTCTCTTTCTCGCAAGAAAATGCTGCAAGTGTTCTATTAGTGAAACATTTTTTCGTTTGCCATTCATCGTTTGTCATTTTTGTTTGTGATTTCACTTTAGACAGAGAGCATGGTTGTTCGCCGCATTATTCGCCCGAGTGTGTGTGTGTATTAAATAAAAGATTTTTACTTTAATTATTTGTTATTTGTCTACTATTTTGCGTTTGCGAGAGTAAATAAAACATTGCACATTTATGATAAAAAGTGAGTGCCTAATATTTTGTATATAAATGCAAAAAGCAATCTAATAGAAGTGAATGCAAAAGGAAGAAGAAAGTGAAATATTAATTGCCAGTGATATTATTAGCGAAAAGCGATTAAGGTGTAAAATAAACAAAAGAGCTGTGTATGTGTATGCACATACCACGAAACATATAAATCTTTCATTAAAAAGGCAAGAAGAAGACATTGCACCAACCCAGACAGCTAGCAACGCCAATTGAGAAAAAAAGAAAAAAGAACAAATCCTAAGCAATGGCAAGTAAGTATAATTCTAAATACAAATCCCATCGACCTTTTGCGTAAGCAATTGAAGAAAAAAAATATAAAATGAAAAAAGATACTATCGGTGTACTTGCTCGCATAAATATTGTTTATTTAAAGCAAACATAAACAAGTAAAGTTCATTAAAAATCATTTTATAGTCATGCAATTTCATTTTTATGAATATGTGTATGCATCCCAATTGTTTCCTTATATGGATTGGTTTCCTTTAGATCTAGCTCTTTATTCGCGTTTTATTATTTATAATAAAAAGCAAAAGAGATGCACCTTTTGTTAATCGAGAAGTAAAGGGTGTTAAGAACTGCATTATTATAGTGTGAGTATGTTAAGAAAACATAATGAAAAGAAAAAACTTTGTCTTCTTTTTCTTAGTCTTGGCTATTTGCTGGAAAATCGATATTTTCTTTAGCTTTATTTTATATCAAACGTGTTTACCTCACACCTCTCAGTCGTGTCTTAATTATTTATTAAGCGTTTCAATTTTCTTGCAGTGTTATTATATTAATAATATTAAATTTGACTGTCCTTCCTTCCATTCGATTAATCGCTAATTTAATCTACAAACCATTGTTAATAAAACATTTCATTTAATATTAATGTGCTCCGAATAATTTAATGCTATATATACTTTTTGGTGAATGCAATGCAAAGCTAAGAAAACTTGCGTTTACCATTATATCAATTAAATTTTACAATCACGTTGGTATTGTTTTCATCTCGTCAGCGGTGCAAAAAGATTTGACCCTAATAGCAATCATCGAATGTCGGCACGCGAGAACACATAAAATGTAACTTGAATTTTCGAAAGCTTAATTTTTTCTAGTCTTTTTAATTTCTTACCAATTTATTTTGTTTAAGACTACGGCGTCGTGTACTTATATATGTTGTCGCCATATATCTATGGCTAATATGCGAATGAGTCAACAAACTTTCTGTTAGAGAAGATATATGATAGCAAGGAAAACAACTACGTCTGGAGTTTCATGTGCTTTTTATTTTCTTTTTTTAGAGATATATTTTTATTTTTAGATCTTTTAAGAAAAACGAAACTTTCACGTGTTTCATTTTTCCATAGCCTCTTAAACTGTTTTGTTGTACTTCCTTCTTGTGAGGTGTGAAGCTTTTTCATCTTTCTATCTGACAGTGTAAAAAAAAAACGATGACTACAGAAATATTTAATAGCTAGCATTTAAGTGAATTGCTATAGTGACCGGCTTGATTGGTTGCAAGAGAGAAGAACTTATAAGTTGGTCTAAAAAATGATTTTGTAGAATATCTTACAATATGTCATAAATAAAACATTTACTTTCTTATTTAGATAATTTCTTGCGAAAACAATTTGATAAAAAATTTCACACAATATGGCAACATCTCTTAATTAATCATATTTGTTTATTAAGAGCGGATAGTCTCAGATTGTAGTCTAGAAAACAGTAGGAAAGTATCGCTTTTTGGGCTAATTTGCAGCGAAATTATAGACCGGTTTATTTTTTCTTTATTTCAAGAGCGCTCATAATCATGACTTCAAGAAGAAATTGTCGGACAGACAGACATAAGCCAATCTGCAATCCACGTATGCCCCTCTTGCCAAATCGATTAACTCCATAAAATCAAGGATAGAGAAAACTGATGAAATTATTTTATTTACAATTTCTTATATCGTGTGTTTAGCTATCGATGGAAAACGATTTTAATTGCTTTGTGTAAATGTGTTTTAACTAAAGTTTTATTACAAGTTGGCGCTGCGAAATGAGTTATTTATTATGCAGTAGCTAAATAAATGCAAACACTATAGTAGGAGACGACAGACATTTAATACCCTATACTATCCTACAGTTATTTATATAATGACTTTTTTAATAAGTTTTTATATGGAATGTGGCCGAGGAAGTGGTCCGATTCGAAGCATTTCCGAAAGCCTTTGTCTTTGACTCAAAATATATCAATTTACTAAATTTCCTCAAAATATCTCGAAATTTTGCGACCTATAAGTTAATCACAAGAAGACAAGACGGACAGACAAGCTCGGATCGATTCAAAAAGTGCTTCTCGATCCATCGGTATAATAAAAAGTAGGTCTTTTTCAGATCCTTCTGGATTTTGCATACATCCGCATAACCGGCGTATGATATAAAAAACCTAATAAAGATTTTGTGAAAACTGTTTTAATTAAATGTTCATTACGATTGGTGTTAGAGTATCAATTGATTTGCGTGAAATGAATTATTTTCTACTCAATGGCTAAAAAGAGGCTAAGAAAACTTTGTCATTCCTAGCGTTGTTACAATTAGTTTTGAGTGTAAGCAACTGGGAGTCAATCAAATGCTTCGACATTGCAATTAAAAAAAACAAATTGGGAAAATGGAGTTAATCGGTTTGGCAAGCAATGCATTCATATCTACCTCTAAAGCATATTTCAGCACACACATGCGCAAATATTTGACGAAGCTAATATATCTTCTTTAATGCGTATGACATACAATTTATAGAGTCTTCGGCGCATATTTATGGGCTACAACACCGGTTGGTAAGCTTAATATACCACCTGTGGTGGATCTAATAAAAAGGAAAAACTTGAAAAAGACAAAAATACGGTTTTTTTTTTTTTTTTTTTATAAGAAGAAGGCGAAATATATACTCTTTTGTCACAAGATTGTTATAGGAAAGCAATTGAGAGAGCATTGAAGAACAAAGGCGTTAGTTAACATGTTTGGTGCAGCATAATATGTTGTAGGGAAATGTTATTGTAAAAGATTCATAAAAATGAAAATTCCAATTTCGAATGATACAGTTTTCTTCTCCAATATCAATCTCCGAATCCGAATCTCTCAATGTAATTATATTTACATTTCTCTTTCTGAGAACTATCGGCTATCCCTCATGGCTAGCACCCGAAGCCATAAGCCTCGTAACAGGTTTCTTCTTATAACAACGCGCGTAACCTGGGGCGAAACTTCGCATGGCAGCCAACGTGTTGAAAAAGGTAAATGCCACATGTTTAATGTACTCTTCCCATAAACACCGCTTCCATTATGCGAGGGTACGTTGCGATATATTCGTGCGTAATAAGCTAAACTCTCGTGACATTATCTCGTGACATTGTAATTGCTCCCGAGCGGAAATATCCAATGGACCTTTTTCATAACTTTATGATTTGCCCAAATCTTATTCATTGAAAAGTGAAAATTGTAGTCTGGGAGGCTGGAGAGAAGGCGAAAATATTGTTATTCTTCAAGTTTATTAGTAAAAACTTGCTTCCAGATGTACCATCAAAAAAACATCGTCTAAAGAGAGATAATCAGCGGAATGACTATCCTATGTTTTCGTCGAATATATACCTATGTATATGTTCATACGTACCGATATACAGCCTTTGCCAGAAGTATGGAGCATTCTAACTCTGTTTTGCTTTTGGGCCTTTCAAGATCAAAACCGAATTTTAACGCATTTATTGGGATAAAACCTTGAAATTAAATGAACACAAACTCATGTTTTACAATCTTCTATAATAACATAATATATTCTTCTGTATCTTGTATTTTGAATATTATAATGCAAGAGAACTTCTTCCTTACAGCCCTTCTACACATTGTTGTCAATGCAAAGCATTGACAGAGACCATCGATAAGAGTTCGATGAACACACCTTCGACAAAAATGTGTTTAAAATTTCAAGTTTCAAATTTTGACGAAATTTTTGGTTTAACTATAATCTGCGATGTCGG
This sequence comes from Glossina morsitans morsitans, assembly GCA_001077435.1. Taxonomy (NCBI): domain Eukaryota; kingdom Metazoa; phylum Arthropoda; class Insecta; order Diptera; family Glossinidae; genus Glossina; species Glossina morsitans. The sequence goes on along the minus strand of CCAG010020423.1, from coordinate 30,408 downwards.
CAGCATTCAATTGATTCAATTAGTTTAATGGCTTTAAACACTTTTGTTGGCTTTTGTCCAGGATTATGTTTACAATATTTGTCATCTTCCATTGATTTTCTTTTGCTTGCTAAATGTAATCTATTCAGTGCACTCATTCAAAAACATCTGTAATATGAGTCTACGGTTGCGTCCAGAAAATTCGATTTTTCGAAACGTTTAGAATTTCGTTACCTTCACTCGTCTTTTTGTATCACTTTTATACCTTTTAAAGAGCGTTCAAGCCAAAGTAAAGAAAGCGTGAAAAATATCACGATATGATGATGAATTATAAAAGAGAATTTTGGCGTATTTTTTTTTTTATGGGTATATTAAGTTAGTGTGAACGTATGCAACATCCAGAAGCACTTGAGGCAGACCCACTTTTTATTATACCGACCGATTTAGAGTAACTTTCTGAATTGACACTAAGCTTGTTTGCCCATCTGTCTGTATGTCTACCTGTTTTTTTTCTTGTTATATTATGTTTTTTGTTATATGTCATTTTCATATTTTTGTGCCCTACACCATGTGTGGTACATTAATTATTTACACTAAGTTTGTGCGCAGATAGATCTAGCTTTTGTCATACTGAAAGTATAATGTATTGAGGAAGTTATTCTGAGTTGTTAGCAAATGATAGCTTAACATAAGTAAAATGTATTTATTTCAGTTCAAATTTTAAATAACTTTAAAATTGTTTTACGTCCACACGTAGATAAACATGGTATGAAGCAGGTGGTAGAAGTGTTAATGAAAAACACGAAAAGAAAATTGCTCTGAAAGCTTCAGTGATGTGGCCTTGCGCTTTCTTACTTTGCAAATAAATTAGGTGATGGGAGAAACTCAGACTGTTTTGAAATGTGTTAGCCACTATTAGTAAGCCTTGCGATCATGGAAAAATGATATGTCAACTAACGAAGCTCTTAAGAATCAACATTCGAGCGGTGCACAAACATGGATTGGAAAACAAATTCCTTATATCGTTTTCAAAAACAAAAATCTAACGGATGATCCGCCCTATATATTATTGTTTATGTACTTTTCTTATATATATCCCGGATAGGAAAGGATATATTAAGCCTGTACAGATGTGTGCAACATCCACAAGGACTGGGGATAGACCTACCTTTTATTACGCCTACACATGTAGAAAAATTTTCTGAATCGATCTAACCTTGTCAGTCCGCCCGACTGGCGCTATTCTTTTCTTGTAATACTGTCTGTATTTCTTGTTATATATTATTTTCAATTTTTTTATGCTGATACACTTACTTAGTGTGGATGTATGCGCCATCTAGAAGAAGTTTGAATAAGCCCACCTTTTATTATATCGATCTATTCAGAAGTTGATTTGCCGGGTGTTTGCCCGTCTGTCCGCCTTGTTTGCAACCTACATGTCGCAATTTTCGAGAATTTTTAATGAAATTTAGCATACCGACATTGTTTGGTCTAAGGGCGAACGCTATTCAAATGAAAATGTTTCGAATCAGACCGCTTCTTCGATCACTTTCTACATCACACCTTATTTTGAAAAGGTGGTGTACGAACAACTATATTAAGCGAAGTGTTGTAGAGTCTCCCATAGTCATCAGTGTCCGCTTTGTTTTTCCTTAAAACTTTTACTGCAAAATTTATGCGCTCTATTGTTTTGCTCTTTTGCTCCGCTTTGCTCCGCGAGAAGTAAATTAAATCAAAAAAGCTTAACCATTGTATTGATTGCAATTTATTTCGTGTTGTTCGAAATGCCAAAAAAAAAAAAAAAAAAAAATAGAAAAATAAAGGTATACGCACTCGCACATTGCTTTTGCTTATATCACTTTATATACATTTATTTATGAATGATTATTTATTTAAATGAATTTTATGCTATTGCAGTTAGACGTTGATTTAAAGCAGAATGAAGCTATTTTAAGCATTTGAGTATTTGAATTTTAAATGTGTATGCACGCAAAGGCTTGCTCTAACAATCATGCCTACTCACGTTCGCATATCGCTAAGAAGAAATGAATATGTGCGCACTTGTATGCATTACTTATTCATAGCATTGTCTGCATCTGTTACTGCAATAAAAGTGGAAAATACAGAAATGGAATCACATGTGTTACCAAGTGACATTTTTCTACTTTTTTTCCGTTTTTCTTTTCTTTTTTTTTTTACAAAAATAATGCTACCAATGGTTGGTTATGCTTATCATTATGTTCATCCACTTTAACGTCGTCTTGAATGTTAACAAAAGCCACATAGATGATGTTATTATTTGAATAAAAAAGCTTCTCCACATAACCAACGTGTTTACAGTAAACGTATTTGTTTACATTCAAACGTGCATATAAACAAGAAAGTAAACGTTTAGATGTATGCGAGCATCATACATAAGAGACAGACATCATATCGTGTACATTTTCATATAAGAAACATTTAAGAACACTCTGCATATCATTGTCGATTCGATTGTCGCGTGTTTGTGATAACAAAAGTATGTTGAGTTTCCACAAATCTACAGTGACAGGAAAAACTTCTAACAGCATTCATTATGCACGGAACATATATGGAACAAAACAAACAAAAAAAAAAAAAAAAATAGTCCTACTTCACCCAGAAAGAAAATATGTTTGCTTTCTGCTGCAGCAGGCGCAAATGGATGGAAAGTGATCTCATTGCTGACAACGTGTCCAATAGTTTTAACCGACTTAGCCGGCTAGATTTTCAGCGTTTGTTTCCATTCTTATGCATTCTTCTTGCGTAAGGAAGAAAATTAGATACTGCCGTGCTGACCACGTAAGCGGAAAATTGTCTCGTAGACGGCCATCCAGATGGTGTTCCATGGTGTTTCAAGGGCAATGTGCATTTTGTTTGTTTACATTTCTGCTACTCCCCTAATTCTTACAAAGTCCACTTATTTATATCCTTCCCATAGTTGCTGTTCTACCTTTTGTCATTTCGTAATTATCCGTAATTATCCAAAGTGATAAATACCTTGATCTTCTTACGAAGTCTTCCATTGAACTTTTGTAATACTTTTTTATCTAATTCCTTTTTCACAAGGTACAAGCAAGTAAACTATATACAGCATAAATATGGATCAGAGTACTGATATACATTTATCAGCAAAAAGTGTCTGGAATTGCCCAATAAAAAATTCTTCATCATTATTCCATTGTTGTAAAGGTGACACGATCGCCGACAATATAGCTACAACGTAGTTCTGGTCTATTCTTTATACGTTTCTCATAGAATGAACTTGAGCTTTTAAACTTGTTGCTGTATGTTTCCACAAAGCAAAGCAGATCAAGGGTGTGGTCTCCCAGACAAAAATATATGTCGAAGGAGATCGTACGTAGAGCAGGATGCAGAAAAGCCCAGGGCATAACATCAGCTCGCTCGATAAGAAGCTTTCGGTTGTCCGTCTTTCTCCGCATTTATTTCTGGGTGTAACCGTCTGTAGACACTTTGTTGGAGAAAGAGTGAAGTCCCCTCGTTACGGCCGAATTGACTAGCTTTACAATGACCCGCCCGTTTATCCTTTACAAGCTCAACCCGTCTGACCGTTTAATTTTATTAATAAAATATATTCGATTACAAAAGTTCGTTTTGAACATAAGCTCGATATTTCTTTGGCTTTTGAGTTAAAATATGATGATTTGCCATGTCAGGCAAAGACTCATTCTCGTCAACGAGGACGCCTGGGATGATCGGTTCATGATTCTTGACACAATAGTCATTCTCGATAGTATCGGTTTGTCAGTTTATACAAACCGACAGCTGCCTTTTTCATACATCGCTGCGAATTTTCGATTATTAATTTGCTGAATAACAGAAGAAGAACATGAAGCCGACTCCTATCGAATCGAGAAAGGCTTGTGAAGTGAAAGACATAAACAATGTTGTACTTGTGCTATCATCACTTGTGTGAATAACAATCTTCGTGCATTTAAATGATGTAAGGAAGAAGAAAATTAATAAACAAAAGAATCGAAATAAATCACTTTTATAGCCATCATCGAAGGATGAGGTCTCTGTTCACTTTGTTCACTTTTATTCCTTATCAGTATCAAATTGTAAATAAACTTAAGCTGTCCATCTGTGTAATGTTGTAAGCATTCCTCTGGCAGCAAAAATGAAGCTATCGGCTTCAAATTCGGCAGGAACTTTGGAAGCTCGTTCTTGCAACTTGATATTGAAAATGGACCACATTGGTCGAAAGACACGTTTCTCACGCCACGTAAACTGAGACCACCTCTGTTTTTCAAAAGGACTGAAAAATTGGTTTTTTGCTCATTGCCCATAAACTGTAGCAAATAAATGTACAAAAATTTGAAAGTATATTCTATAGAAAATGCTGTACTGTCTGTACAAACAGGGGAAAAATTAGCCGCGCCTACTTAATTGCATAGAAATTCAATTTTTTTTCAATACCTTTATAACGCGTAGAATTAAGTTTAGAAAAGCCCATAGGGTAAATACATTCTTGGCCAATTTCAAACTCGGAATGCATCTAAACGTGTCCATCTGTTAGCGCGTCCATGTGTCCATGTGCCAAACTGTGTCGTATCTGTAGTACACATTCTCCTCTCCGCATAAATGGAGATATCGTCAACAAAGTTGCGAAAGAATTTGATAATGAGCGAAACAAAAACTGTGACCATCTTTGCTTTCGGTCTTTTTTGCTTGTCATTCTTAAAGTACAACATTCATTATTTAATTTATTTCTTCTTCTTTTCCTTTTTTTAAGGATCACGGTGATGGGAATAAAAGATGTCGGTCACGACCGAATATAATTTTCTTACTTGTTTTAACTATATTTGTAATTATAATCCTTTTTATACCCTACACCATACACACATATGTGGTACAGGATATATTATGTTTATGCGAACGTATGTAATAAGGCGCAGAACAGCCCCCTCTGTTATACGGAAAATACATGCTGAAAATGATTCTGAATCGATCTAAGCCTGTCTGTCCATCTTATATCTGGCCATCTACATTTGTGTTCAAGCTATATGTCGCAATTTTTTGATGAAATTTGATAAACCGACGTGCTTTAACCAAAAGACAAACGCTATTAAAAGTATTTTGGATCGGTCTATTTTTTCGACCACTCCCCATACGACGTCCTATTTTGAAAAGCCGTTATATGGAAAAAATTGAAATTTTCAAAGTTTCTTGGTACAGTTGACTAAGTGATAATACTTCGGCATCTAAACTTTGGATCGGCTCGGTGAACGTTTTGAAACCGCTCTCATATAACGAAAACTGACGTGTTCGTATGAATTAGATGATAATAGTAATTTAAGATAAAAAAATTAACTGTATCGAATTTTGGCCATCTAGGGTTATATGTTTAACCCTACCCCATATAAGGAATTTCCCGAAAATTTTTCTTGTTTAGGGCGGAAAAGTCGAAGTTTTATTAGGTTATGATGACAATTTGACCCATAATAACAATTTGATACTAATATTCACTGTGCTGAATTTTGGCCACCTACCTCAACGGCAAGTAAGCTTTCATTTACAAAGAGTTGTAGTTTTACTATACAGTTAGTTATACGCAATAGTAAGTTCAGTGCCGTGTTCTGCGGCAATAATAAGATCTGTTGTGTTGAACAATGTGGTGTAGAGTGTTTAAAAGTGGCTCTAGCCCGACTACATTGCGTTCACTCGTTTTCCTAAAATGTTTGTGTTTGATTTCTTCCTTATAATGCTCTTTTATTTTATGGCACAAGCCGATAACCGTTCTTGCTTAGTACTTCAAGCCTTTAGCCTTCGAATTTATTTCTCTGGCTAAATTAATGATAATTACAATATTTTATGGTACCAGAAGATATCGAAAAAAAATCGAAAATAGTTATTTGTCTTTCCCAACAGTTTGAAATTTCTGTGGTTAGTGAGATCAGGTAGTCTTCATATCTATTAATTGCATCAAATTTGTGCACTTTGTAAAAATATTTTATTTTATTTGTATCTTTCAACATCTTTTTCTGCACGTCAATGACTGATAGCTCGCTGCGTTGTAACGGAACAGGCTGACTGTGTACATGAAGTACTTTGCTTGAACCGTGAGGTTGGCAATTAATTTAGGTCATTACTGGTTATTTGATTATTTTATTCACATATTGACTTTAGATGGTTTGGCTATTACTGCTGTCTACCCCCTTCTCTTTCATCACTCTTTTCTACCCGACACCGTGTTGCACGAATAGGGAACATTTCATGAGTGATTGGCCAATAAAAAAAGAAAACAAGAAAACGTTATTCTTTCTTGTAGCATGCTCTCATCTTCGCTATTGTCCATTTGAATATGTTACTGCACAGCTATTTTATAATTGAGAAATTTTTCAGTCGATAGTAAGACCAATGGACACTTTATTGGCTGCCATAAAAACTTACCATAAGATACATCGACAACTATAAACCTAAACGCAAATATTACGAAAGACTTGGCTGGATATCGAGAATCATAAATCGGTCGCTCACTTGCGTTTTTATATACCGAATTATCAATCGGGATAACAATGTCTATAAGAATGCACTATTTTTACCGCAGATACATTTTGGCTTCAGATCAGTGCTATTAGTTGTATTTATTATACATTCATTTACTTATTTATTTATTTACGCTTGAAGCTCAGCTAACATAAACCGCGGCCAGGAGAATGTTTACAACACTACATAGATAGACAGACGGACAGGCTTAAATCTATTCAAAATTTGATGCTGATCAAGAACTTGTGGGTTCTCTGAAAGTTCCTTGCGAGCGTTGCAAATGTTGTAACGTCCTCCCCAAGAGAACCTATGGAGAGAAGAGAAAATTTGAATTTGCATACTTCATAATATTTTGTGGATGTGGCTTTCCATTTCTTTCTATTTCTGTAGAACAATTTTGTGGAAATTTATATCTTGGGTTTATTTAGGCCATTTTCAAACTCTTGCCAATTTGTAAGCGATATCTTCTTTTTTGCGAGCAAGAGGATGTGTGCCATAGATACTACAAAGTTACGTAGACGGGCAGATGAAGGGACTAACAGAGGGCCAGATGGACAGACGGACGTGTTTAGGTACATTTCGAATTTGAAATTGGCGAGGAATTTACATACCTTGTGGGGTGTTTGAAGTTTGCTTCTGCGCGTTATAAAAAGTAAATTTTGATACTCTATAATATTGAGTAGGCGTGGGCAATTTTTGTCATTCTTATACAGCATCATTCATAGAATATACCTTCAAATTTCTATAGATTTATCTACCGTAGTGTTTATGAGTAATGAGCCAATAAAATCAATTTTTTATTCCTTTTGAAAATCAGAGGTGTTCTCAGTTTAAGTGTGTGAGAGGCGTGTCATTTGACCTATTTGGCCTATTTTCAACCGAATCCGAGAGTAGCTGGTCTTAATCCAAAGTTTTTCGGGCAGAAAACAGGAATTGTTTTTAAATTGAGTCTGAGAACTGAGGCAGATATTGATCGTATCAAGCTAAAGTGTAGCCTTTTTGCGACATGTGGGCCATCAAGCTTCCTGAACCACCGTTTAATATTGTCACTTTGCCAAATTGTCAGTCAATATTAATAAACATTACTCATTCGTCCCCCACTCCTCCTCCCCGTCCTCCGTCCCATCCTATTTTATGATATAACATTCACACAGTACGTCGTCTTGGAAGAACGCATTGCACGCATAAATGCATTTACATAACATACATAACGCTAATGGGGTGCACAGTACTAATGCAAACACTGTTGCCAACTATAACTGCATAGATTTGTGTTCCTGGCATGTAAAGATACCTTCGATTTTCCTTCGACATATGGACTGCATATATATTTTGAGTTGTGTCAAAATTTTCAATTTTATTATCATTGAATATAATTTTTCTAAATATATAGCAAATTTATTGCGATTTTGTGCTTCATTTCGTGCGATGCTACATATAATGCGAAGGTGTTAAGAAAAATTTTGAAAATTTGAGATAGAAATTTAAGAAAACGCAAAAAAATCCAAAAATCTCTTATGCTCTCATAAGATACTTTTAGAATCTTCCTCTTATTTCTCATACGTATCGAAATACATACACACACATACCTAAAAAAAAAAAAAAAAAAAAACCAAAAACAAAAAAAAAAAAAAAAAGAATTAATATTTCGCACATTAAAAGACGATAAAAACATTTATGTTATTCTCAAAAACAAGCTGCTAACGGAGTTCAAATTGAAGAAAAGGAAACGGTCTCGGAAACAGAGGCAATGGCTGCGACGGCAACGAATGTACAAAATCGAACAGCCGAGGAAATTATTGATATTGCGTTGCGGGAAATAAATAACGGTAAATATGAGGAGGCCATTATACTGCTAGATAAGGCCAAGAGAATCTATCCGGATTCAAGGGCCGAGGAATTGCAAGAACTTATTGTAAAATTAAGAAGTAATTCGCTTCGAAAACGGACAACGAAAACAATGCCGTCCGAGAAGAGAACCAATGAAGATTCGACCGATTCCAAAACAAATTTGGATTATAATAATGAGCAACTGAGTCTTGTTAAGAGAATTAAATGCTGCAAAAGTTACTATCAAATATTGGATGTGGCACGCGATAGTAGCGATAGTCAGATAAAAAAGTCATATAAAAAATTGGCCTTACAATTGCATCCGGACAAGAATCATGCGCCCGGCGCAGTTGAGGCTTTTAAACTTTTAGGTAAAGCAATGACTATCCTGACCGATCCAATTAAACGTAAAGAGTACGATTTGTATGGGGCGAATGGTAACGGAACTTGTGGTGTTGGTGGTGGTGGTGGTGGTGGTAGTGGTTCGGCTAAATTTCAAAAATACTCAAACCAATATTATAAATTTCAACGCGAATATAATAAATTTCAACGTGAATATTATCCAAATGGTACTTCGCAGGGTTCATTCAATAATGATAATGACGATATGTCCGCCGAAGATCTCTTTAATATGTTCTTTGGCAGTTTTCCGTCGCAAAGTTATTACCGTCATAGGGCTTATCAAGCGGCAAATCAGCGGCAATATCAAGCGCATAGTCGGCAGCCCAGTTTGGCATTCGGCTTAATTCTAGTCTTGATTCTCATATCAATGTTGACGTCCTTCTTCTCTTCTGATCCAATTTACAATTTATCACCATCTAGGTATGTAAAATGCAAAATTTAATATTCTCTGATGAGTAAAAGATTTCTTCATTAATTAAATTAAAATATTAGCAAATATCCAGTACATCGTCAAACTCAGCATTTGTCTGTACCGTACTATGTAAAAGAAAATTTTGGCAAAGAGTATTTGGGCTCACTGAGACGCTTAGAAGACTCTGTCGAAGATGATTATGTTTATACAATGAAACAAAATTGTTTTCGTGAACGCAATTATCGTAAGTGCTCAGTTTTTAATAATCAAATAAAGATAAGAGCGAGAGAATATTATTATGGCATCTCGTTGTTTTAGGTGAGGCGATGATGGCACGTGCCCGCAGCTTTGGAAGTCGAGCACAGCTTGCCAACGCTCAAGGCTTGAAAATGCCTTCATGTGATAATCTTTCAAAGATTGGCGTGACGCGCTATTCATTATTTTAAATAACATAACGCAACGCAAAACGCCATCTATAGGACAGACAGAGAGATAGAGCTTTCAAGTAGCTTCGATCTTTTCAACGAAATCTTAACAGTATTTCTAATAATCTTATATCTATATATATTTGCATACCTAGTAAACATTTATTGATATCGACTACGGTTATAATACCGTTTGTTTTGCGCCTCCTCTCTTATTTTTATGAATGAAAATAAATTCTTTGTTTTGAAAATATTTATGTTTCATCTTAAGGGATAGGGACTTTTTTTTTTTTTTTTTTTTTTTTTTTTTTGGGAATTACGTTTGGAAGTTCCTACAGGGTACATGTATTGATATCCATTTATCATTCGGTTTGCATTGCTATCAACTTTTATTCTGCTTTATCTTCTCTCGTCTACATAAGTATTTTTCACGTTTACTCGTGAGTTGAGCTTTTACTACAAATTCTTTCACACATTTGAACCTAAATTACTGAAAATCTTTAATAAATAAGGTCAAGCAAGGCACTCCTCATACCTTACCTATCCGTGCCCATAGAATATGTAATTCGTTATCTATTGCGACTAAGTAGGTTTTTTTATCGACGTAATGGCAACGCATTGCCGGCCAGCGGCCTTACACTGGGGAGGAAGCTATCCCGAAATCGCTTTCGCACTACCTCGACATGGATTCATAAGGGTTCTCGATCCTCGCTATATCGTCCTACCTCCCCCTTTCTCATTGGTGATTATAGATTCGGATGTTGCACTCATATGACTTTATATCGAAGTATTTCTCGCAAAACAGCAGCGCTTTCTTCCATCGTTCGGTGTTCATTAACATGACCGCCCCAAAAGAATGGGCTGCGCATTATCGTTTATGCTTCGGTAGAAGTCGCATGCGTTATTTGCTCGTAAGTTGAAACGGCACAAATAACACGAAAAATTTCCATAACCAGTGAAAAATTGAGTTCCGAAGGAATTAACTTCTCTGTGTGTCCGCCCTACATATTGTCCTGCGTTTGGGATGGGGATGTACGCCCAACTTCTTTTCGCGTCGTTTTTCCATCGTTGTTGTCATTCTGCCAATTCGGTTAGCAGTCTTAAGACTGTTGTACACACTTCGTCGATCATTCAACTTCGCTGGACCACCTTTAGGTATTGTTTCGCGGAGGCTGACAATGCTGATGGTTTTCGCTTTCGGTCTTCGCTACCTCTTGCCTCCAACAATTGTCTCTTCAGTCGTTGTTATTCCCCGAGCATCTTTGTCACAGAGTAGCATATTGTTTGTTGTAGCTTTGAGGTTTTTTATCATAAAACCGATTACTTCATGCAATTTCTATCGACGTTAATCACATGCCTTACAGTATCTTATGCAACTGAATGATTATTTCCCCTTTCTCTCAAGTAATAACAAGGTAGACCTTAGAACCGTAGTTTATAAGATCGTCATGATCCTCGAAGTTTCGTGTATCCACTAGTTTACTCTCACCTATGGCACGAAGCTCAGAGTTTGTTGGTTTTTAAGTAGTGTGTATAGCTGCGCTGAGAGAAATGCTTGATCAAAGCATAAAAGCAGTGAGCTTGTTCGATGCTAGAGACGGTCCGCGCTCAGTAGATCATGCCGTCATTACCGTTAAAATTCAGTTTAGATTAAGTTTTCTGATTCAACTCTGATCAAATTCTACTATATATTCGCGTTGAAAGAAGTGCTTGATTAAAGCAAGTATAGTTTGCTTTGATTTTTGATCGATCACTTCCGAATAAAATCGAAAAAATTCTTCGAGACATTTTTCAAGCTATGCGATCGTTGCAAACCTAAACACTAACCAAAAAACAGTTTTAATACCGGGTACAAAAAGAAGACTGATATGCTGCTGGGTACTGCGTGAATAAGTGGTCAAGAGTGTAATGAACCGAATGTCCAGCTGCGAATCACTACTAAACCGAAATTAACTCGAACTCGAATTTTTGAAGAGAATAATAAACATCGATATAAAGCAAACTATATACGACAGTCAGGCGCGAAGAACATCGTAATTCAAGATGGAAGAAATCGACCGCATCACCACCTCGCAAAGTAATGCTTTATGTTTGGCATGATTAGAACGGAATCAAGCGCTACGAGCTGCCTAAACAATTGATTCCGCTCCGTACTGTCAAGAGGTAAATCGATTAAAGCGCAAAGTTGAGGTAGGACTTTGCGAATTGATCGATAGGAAATTACCCTCGTCTTCTATCGCGACAACAACCGCCAAACACATGTTAAATGGCTTCCCAAATATTGATACAGTTTGAGTGGGAAGTCTTGGTGAATCCAATGTATATCGAAATCGTGCAAACATTTTGACGACAGAATGAAAATTCGATCTTCTTTGCTCTAAGATGGACTGGACGTTGCATGTTTTTTCGATTTTTCTACAGGTACAGTGTGTACGTGCAAATTTTCTGGGTGATAAGTAATGAACGAAGAACCGAATGATGTTGTGCGTTGAGCCCGCACTTTGACCAGTTTTGAACATTAGTCTATTTGCAAGAACATTCAATGTCTTTGCCAAATTTGCAGACTACGTGATCATTTTTGTCGAATTTTGCGACCTCCTCCTCGCCCTCCTCCTTTGGAATCACCTTTATTTCCTTTTGTTTCTTTTAGAATTTCTATAATTTTATGAATTTTGAAATCCAGCAATGTTCAACGACGATTTATTTTGAACTCTTTAGCGGGCATGATTTCGCGGACCTTAACATGTTATGTTCAAAAAGTGGGACCAATTTGATTTTGTCTTTTTCAAATCTATTTATTATTCCGAATCTATTTCGTCACCCTCAAAGTAACTCACTTGAGATACTATACACGTATAGCAAGCAACGTTTCTTCCAATTCTCGAGCAATACTGCAATCGATTTCCGGAATGGCCTTCAAAACTTGCCGCGATTCAGCTTGCATCCCTTCAATTGAATTAAAATGTTGTACCCAGAGTGGTCTTTTGGGTTTAGCAAATAGCCAGAATCTACATGGGGCTGTGGGGAGGAATACGGTGGTTGTGTAGCGATATGGGTTGAATTTTTAGCGAAATGGTCTCGAAGAACCTTTGGTACCAATCGATATTTGACGCCCTTTATGCCCAAAATGTATTTTAAAATATTATTGATTGATGCGTGAAGTGCCAACAGCATCAGCAGGGTCCCTAACTGTTGATCGAGCACCGAATACTTGATTTGTTTGACGTGGCTTTCATCGGTAGAGGTTGATCGTCGTCCGGGACGGCCTTCGTCTTCAACCCGTTCTCGGCCTTCTTTCAACTGTGGTATACTACATGTTCACATTTCCTTCTGGTTAAGTCTACTCATCAAAGATTCGTTCCAACATCCTAAACCTTCTTGCACAGTATATTTCATTATGCAACTTCTATGCTCAGCGAACTCGCACTGTGTAAAAATCAGAAAAACTACTTTTTATGTCGTGCAAAAGTATGCGCCGCTGTAACACTCATGACGTTTAAGGTGTGAAATTTGTCACAGACGTCTGTCACAACGCTACCAAGTTTACCAAATTTAGAAAAAGAATATTTCTGATATTCGATGTACCCGCGTAATTTAACTTGAATATTGGTCTTATTTATTGAGCACAGTACTGTGTGCAAGCGTCGTTATCCTTAAGGATATTAAATTTCCAGAATATATACCTTATGTTTTTTTCTTTAAGCGGTTGGCCGTGTCTGCCTGGATTAAAGAAACAACCAATTTTGTGAAGGCCAAACATTGAAAGTACTTCAGTCTCATGATCACAAGATGAACGCTCTTGCCTTACAAGTTTGTCGTACGTACAACATCGATATTTGCTGGCACTTGGCTATGAGCGGTCAGTTGCCAAATCAATTTAGCAGCCAATCGCGTTAATATTTAAATTCACTGAGACAAAGATCCAAAGTTCAGTGCGGACCTTAATTACTAAAAGTGACGTCAATATCTTCTCTGCGCTTATCGAAAGTGTGCTAATGCATCAGGAAGAAATTCTGAAGATAGTAAAATTGGAATAAAAATTGTTCCTGTGTGATGGTGTGACGAACTGTTGCACCCTACGCCTTGTATGCGCACTTCGAAGTTCGGCAAACTTTACTCATGGAAGCCACCAACTGACAAGTGCGATGGCCACAAAGTGTTTTTCATAGCTTTGCAGCAGAAAACTAAAGTCTACTTCATTTGCTGCACGAAAGTCGACAATCGAAGAATCCTTTGCCTCTTCTGTATTTCATACTACAATCAATTAAATAATTGATCTTCTTGTTATTTACACTTTCGAGAGCCTACAACGCAGTCAAACATATAGTTGTATATATATTTTAATTAAATTTTGATCGAAAATGTCGGCATTCTCGCGTTTATTTTTACATTTTTTTCTACTTTCTATTGGATTTTCCATAAACATACTGAAGTTGAACGTTAAAGGCGATGATGATTCACCCCAAGTCTTTGAGCATATGGTCTATGTGGAGGTAGCCAAAAATGGAGAACAACATGATTATTTTGTCGGCTGCATTTTAACGGAGAATATGATATTAGTGTCAACGAACTACGAAATTTACCGCAGCGGCGAACAGCTTACTTTAGATCAATATGTCGTAATTGGAACGCAGAATCATCGTGAAAGAGCAAATACAACAGAAATTATTGATGTGAAAAGACTTATTACGTATACCATACCAACTTTCGACGATGAATATAATAAAGTTGAGCTTCCCAGTGATGTTATTCCAGAAATAGCATTGCTTGTGCTGAAAAGCGATATAACGATGAGATTAAGAAACGTTTCAGTTATGCCCTTACCACGTTTTCCATTTGCTACCGATTACACGAAATGTGTGGCTGTTGGTTGGGGCAACAATCTCGACGTAAGTATGTCTACGCAAATTGAACAAAAAAAAGTTTAAGTGAAAATCTATAAACTTAACACCGATCAAAGCCCATACTCTGATACGAATGTGAATTAATTCGGAAGCCTCGCTTCTTCTTACAGCAGCAATAGTTATTAACGAGAATATACTTGTGCGTGATCAACGTAAGCATCGGAATCATATTTGTCGGATTTCGTTACAACGTGTATGACAATTTTTTTAGTTCGGACATGCCCTTCTATTCTACATAGCTTTTGTTTATCCGTGCGCTCTTAGCAAGTAGTTTATTCAGTGCTTATTGTGGTCGCGTTTCTTTACAACGCTCCACGGGCAAATCATATAAGAGAACAAAATCCGGAGGGACTGAAAGCATACGCAGTTTACTTATGTTATACTTTAGTCTTCAAATGGTTTCTGTTAGAAGATTGCTTGCTACTTGCCCGGACACGATTCCGTTAACGGAGCCCCATAGTATATGTACGCAAGGGAGAGAGAGCGTAAGGCCTATATGTAGATTTCTGATTATGTATTACGATGAGTAATAGTTGTTTCGTGGTTTATCTGTCGTTTATCGTACGTGTATTTGGCTTTAGTCGACGTCTTCTAGATGAGGATGATAAGAGATTGGCCACTTTTACAGACCATTTCCCCATTTCTAGCTTTAGGAAATTTATAGTTGCTGGTCCGAATTTCCATATGAGTGGATGAGAAAATTGAAATCAATTGCGAACTCTTTCTAATCATCTCTCAAACTCTCTTGCCTCTTTCATACATCAATTTTGTTAACAACAGTTAACTGTGTTTACCTTTCCATCGACATAGTCGTATACTCTTCAAGCGCAGAGTATGTGTATGATGAAATTGTGAGATGAAATTAAGTTGTAATGAGACAACTTGAGAAAATGACAAAAATACATCATTGCGACAAATACACAGACATAATGATGCAATTTTATGAGAAAATGTAGCAAGGACGGATGGACGGATCATGATGTCGACGTTTATTCACGTCATACACATACTTAACTGATTAAGACGGCTCTTGGCTCGTAATGCCGTGAGTGTTCTTTATTGTTGCAGAACGGCACTTGACTCGCACTTTGTCGGCCACATGTCACTTTTTTATATGAGACTATATGGGTTCGCATATTACATCAAGTGTCTAGTCAAGTAGATCTCTTCGCTTCCTCTTTCTTCTATGTATTTTTAAGTTTTAACAAATAGAACCCAAGTATTTTGAAGAGTAGAAAAGATTAGATTTGTAACCGGAACTATTTATTAAATGCGAGGGCAGACCGTTCTCAGATTTAGCCTTTTTTAAATTAAAAGAATACGTTTCTATTATGCGTTACGAATTTTTCCAAAAGACTTTTGGCGACCATACATTTATTTCGATCTTTTGCTCCTTTGTTTCTTTTCTTAATTCAGCGATCATCCGAATACGATGAAGTAAAAGAATTCGCTGTAACCATTGCCGACCAAGCTACATGCGATGCGACGTATGATTCCTTCCATTACCGATTTTGCATAGAATTTAATGAACAATGTCATGTCGCTCCAGGCACTCCAATTGTATGTGATGGTGGGTGTAAGGAAGATGCCTTTTAATTACCATAACTAATAAAATTATCATATTCAAGGTGAATTAATTGGCCTGGTGACGCATGAACCTAATTGTAGGGCTGGTTCGATGACTGCAGTTAATCTGCGCTCATGCGATAATATTCACTATCACTTAGATTGGATCTATAGTAACATTGAAGATCCACTAGTTCCTGGACCAAGCTCAACTTGTGCATTACAACTGCACATAATAATAGCAATTTTGAAAAGTTATTTATTATTATTACAAGTAAAAATGGTTGGGTTCAACTTCCTATCCTAATCCTGATTTCCAGTTACAAGTTTATTGAAAAACTAATAATAACCGCTGTAAGGATGGCTCAAGAAGGCGAAATCAAACTATAAATAGAACGCGAAGTAAGAAGGCGTAGAAGGCTATCCTGTTTAATCATTGGATTTACGTCTGTGTGCGGAGAAATAACTATTTTTACGTTCACTCTCTTCTCTCTCTCTCTCTCTCTCTCTCTCTCTCGACAAGCTTTGGGTTAATTTTATTTACTTACTTTATTTCGTTTCGATTCATCTACAACAATGTAAACTTCAATTAAATTAAGCACACACTTCACAATAAGAAGTTATATTACTTCGGGAGCATATGTATGTAGCAGGCAGGCAGCAGTCAATTACAATTTATATTAAATTATTTAGTGGAAAAGAAAAAAACATATTGTTGTACAAGGGAAACGGCACCAGTTCCAACTAGGGAACTAGAAAAGATCATAAGCTAAGGGGCCGTAAGCCTGAACAAGTCTCTTCAACACCATATTAGTTAGTTTTGATATTTGTTATCTGTTGCTAAGATATGACATCGACAGTGGGTGTGGTGAAGAGAAATCTAAATTTACATACTTCATGTGGCCGTGACTGCTTTTTTTTCCTATCATCGCAGAATAATCCTGTGGCAGGTTTATCGTGCATCTGTTGCAGTTTATGAGCAACGAGCCAGAGACAAAGCGTAAAAGCAAAGGTGCTCCCAGTTTTTTTTTTTTTTTTGCATATTTGTAAGCGACATCTTGTTTGCAAAAAGGAAAATGTGTACCACAAAGCCGGACAAACGGACAGAAGGGCGGACAGACGGACGGACATACGTACCTATGTTTCGAATTTGATAGAGAATTTGTATACATGTTTAACTTTGTTTTGAATTCGGAAGTTTGCTGTCTGTCCAAAAATTGGACAGGGGTGGTTCGATATAAAATTCTTTGTAGTACTTTATAAAGGCATTGTGATCCAGTGAATGCGTTCGTAAAGGTATGAATATTCAATAAAATTCTTCTAAATTTAACTCATTTATTTTGCGATAGTGGATTTACATCGCATTTCCACGTTAATGTCATAACATTTTGTACACTAAATAACATATATGTGTTAGAAGTGATGGATCGCATACCGGAGATAATATGAATGCATGCAAAGTTAACAAATAGAACAAAAGCAAAGGCTGAATGAAAGCTTGCATTTTTTAAAGAGTTACATTTGCTTAGGAAATGGTCGGTTCGCAAACTACACCGTTCATTAACCCTTAATAATATAGTGTATTACGTTTTCGAATTTATTTCAAGAACGAAGTAAGAATTTCAGTTGGATCGTTTCACTTCTTGAAAAGAAGATATCTTCCCATTATAAGACTAAATCTCAAGACATCGCAAATATGCGAAGCATAGTGAAATTTTTTTTTATTTACGAAAACTTGCTAATAGTATCCAAATTATATATATGTATATGTATGCGTATGTAAGTACAACATATACACATGTGAAAGTTTCACATCTTCACTAAAAAACGAGATCGCCTTCATTACAATCAATCAACAGTCTATCAACTTATGGCACTTAAAGAGACAAACACTTTTGTCATCTCGCTGCAAAAACACTATGCGCTTCTATTGAAAATCTTTTCATACAACAACAAATAAGAACATATAGTATAGGGCAAGGACGGCCTTTGAATACCTTACAATACTTTGTCTACCTCGATGTGAGTCTTCATTTATTCTCGCGATAAAATAACAAAAACTATACCATACTTTGATGTAAAGGCATGCTTTCCATAGAAGCTCTTACATGGGAACGCGTCCAAAACGTGAATTCAAGTGCTTCGAATTTATCCAAATTAATGGTCAAAAGTACTAAAAGGTGCACTTCATTCGCCTATAACGACTTACCTTTCATGAAAACTCTTATAAGGCCCTTACAGGCCGGCAGTTATAAAATCTTTAGGAAGAAATTACACATTTTTCGTAGGAGGTTGTCAAGGCCTTTAAAAAATTCTTCCATTCAGTCCAAATTTTGTACATAAATTTAATATGTCGACATACTATTACCGAACAAAAATGTTCCGATCCAATCCATGTTCAGTAGGATCTGTTCTTGGACCGAAAAATGTCAGTTGTGAAATTTTTATTCTAGAATTAAACATAAAAATACATGGGGTGCATTTGACAGACAGACAGACAGACAGACAGGCTCAAATCTATTCTATATTCTTATTCCATTCTATTCCATTACTCATTGGTATAATAAAACCTATGCCTACCTTAAGTTCTTCTTGGTGTTCCATACACGCGCGCAAAGATGACATCGTCTGCACCATAAGAAATGTGGAGGGTAAAAATTACATGAAATATTCATTATACACATTATAGGCATTTTTTTAAAGCTCGCAATTAGAAATGGATCCATTTTAATATTCATCTGGTGATTGGAGTTTCAACTTTTATTAAAAAGCTATGTAAAAATTTTACAAACGCCCTGCATTTAATGAGAAGACTTCAGGGCGATGAGTGCTTATATGAAAGATGTGTGTTCGAGTTGTATAATCTATCGCAGCAAGTTTTAGAAATCGACTCACAGTCAAGTTTGCCAAAAAGCTCCAATTGCAATGGATTGCTGGAAACATACCACGAAGTTATTGCCTACGATGTGAATCCGAATTCGATTATGTGTAATAGATAGCGTGTGAAGCGAATGCTCTAAAAGACATAATTCACGAAATTTTGGGCGAGCGGTTCAAACAAATCCAAGGACCGCGCGTGCTACGAGGAAATTTTTATAGCGCTCTTACTTAGACGCGAGAACTTGTGACTGAGGTCATTGTGAAATATGG
The DNA here is from genome assembly GCA_001077435.1 of Glossina morsitans morsitans. Classification (NCBI taxonomy): domain Eukaryota; kingdom Metazoa; phylum Arthropoda; class Insecta; order Diptera; family Glossinidae; genus Glossina; species Glossina morsitans. The sequence goes on along the minus strand of CCAG010020423.1, from coordinate 11,212 downwards.
CGGGAGCAAATCTATCTTAGCCTTGGTTGAAGCGAGCTTTCGTTCAATTGTTAGCTGAAGGGTGGTATTTTAAATAGAAAAAATTGATTTTGACAATTTTGTAGATAGATGATCGGCCTCAGTGGTCGAGTGGGGAAAGCATTTCGACTAATCACTTAATGGTCGTCGGTTCAGATCCCGTAGTGCGCTTGAGTTCTCAATAAAGTCGATAGTTGTAACAGTAATAATAATGTATTTATGTATCTAAATGTACTCTATGTGGCCTTCAGCGCACGTTGAAGAAGTTGAACAAGTGTAACAAGTAAGTGTCTTGGGAACCGCCGATTTATGTGAATGAGTCGCCGAATGGTGTCAATGCATTTTGTTCTATTTAATAATGTTGCCCAGAGTTGTGCTTATGTTTTATTTCATTTCCGGTTAGTGCACTCTTATCGTCTGTAAACAAGTACACGTGAGCATAATTATGTACACATGCCTGTGCCTGGTTATACGTGTACGTGTATATATGATGTGAAAGTGTATTTGTGTCATTTTCAAAATATAAACTAAATGATGAAAAGCATTTCATATTACCGCTACCGCTATGAATGAGAATTAAATGCAATGTTTTGTGTCACTTACACCACTCGGTACCAGTGTGACGACATAGTAATATCGTTGCAACGGCAACAGCAAAAACAACTTTTTGTTAGCCTAAATTTTTTTGCTGACATCTATCTGTGTTATATAACATATATATCTATATATATATATATATATATGGCCAGCTCCATATAAAAGAAAACTATAACAAGCGGAAAAACATAAAGAAAAAGTCTAATCATTGATTATACTTTTGTTTGTCTCTGTTATTTGCTTTATTACACTTTTGCTGCAACTAAGGACAGTTGGTTGGTTAGAAGTGTATAGTGCATGATTTCATTAAGATAATGACAAAAAGGAAAATTTCATATAATAAAAATTAAAATCTTATTTTATTAAATAAACTTTTTGCATCTTCTTCTTCTTTTTCATCTCGTTCCATTGCTCGACTCGACGGTCTACAGGCGAAATGGATGAGTTAATTGAAAAATTGAAAGCGACCACAGTTAGCCCGAACTGTTCGTCGGATAATACGACATCTATTTTAAGTGAAATATCAGCCACGAAAGATCCAAAATTATTCGACAAGCATGAGTTGGCTGATTTTTTTTATCCCTAACACAATCGGAAGATACTAATATACGAAAGGAGGCGGCCAAGTGTATAGCAGAGATCACTAAATCGGAAGTGCAACGAAAGAAATTCACTAAACCGGAAGTTATAAAAATTTTTCTCGATTATCTGCGCAATTTGAATGGCGAAACTGATAACATGGAACTTCCGATACAGATTTGCCGAGCACTGGGCAACATTTGCTATTTGAACGATGAGGCTCGTGATATTATACTCGATATGAAAGGTGATTTAGTATTGATAAGACTATTGGATATCACTGTTATCCAGGATAAAGTGCATGGCTTACAATTTATAAAAGTAAGAGGTGGCCTGCTATCCAATTATTTATTGGGCGGTGAAGGTTTGGCTAAAAGAGCAATGGACTTGGAAATTATGCAAAAAATACAAAATATTATCGCGATTGGCGTAACAAATGTGGAGGAAAATGAGGATCTATTATTAAACACTTTGCCTTTGATGAGTATTTTAACGGAAAATGTGGCAGAATTGAATTTTGAAGCTGAGCTGAATGTGCAATTGTCGCGCATTTTAGCCGCGTCAACTAATCCCGATTTAGCGGAAATGTGCCTTGAACTTTTACATTATCAGGCCGAGAGTGATGAAGTGAAATTACTGTTGGCCAAGGATGGACTTTGCGAAACGATTTATCAGCTCTTGGAGAAATACAAGACTCTGGCAAGTACGAATGAAGCGAGAGCCTTAATGAAACTGGCCTGTGAGCTAATCGTTTTAATACTTACTGGCGGTAAGCTTAGATATTTGTAATTAACCTTTTTATACCCTACACCACTTATGGTACAGACGGGCTTAACATAGAATCAGCTTTTATTACGCTAATCATCTAACCAAGCTTGTTTGTCTGTCCGTCTGTCCATGTGCAAGTCGCAACTTTTGAAATATTTTGATGAAACTTGGTACACAGATATGAAAATGATAAAATTTTTTGCTGAAACTCGCTCATACCACATGATATTTTGGACATTGTCGAAATATGCGGGCTTTCATGAAAAGTATGGCTTTGCCTGAAAATAATGTGTAATTTTTGGTGTCTTATTGCCAAAACGAATGAATAACTCTGTTAGGTGAAATGGTGTAGGGTATCTAAAGATCGGCGTTGCCCGATTAAAATGTTCTTTCTGGTTTTCTTTCTACGATACATTTTCTCTTTTTTCTTATACAGATGAATCCATGCATTATTTGTACACCACGTCTTTATTAAAGAATATGGAAGACTGGCTAGACTCGAGCGATATAGATCTCCTGACCACCGGAGTACTAGCTTTGGGTAATTTTGCCCGCACGGATAGTCATTGCATTTATATGGTGGAGAATAAAACCATGAACAAATTGTTAGAAGTATTGGCCAAAAATAACGGTGTAAAGGATGACGTGCGTTTGCAGCACGCCCTCTTAAGCACGTTACGAAATTTGGTTATTCCCAAACCTAATAAATGTGCCGTTATACAAGCTGGTCTTGTAGAGACAATACTGCCTATGCTGGAAATTCATCAACCGCCGGTAGTTTTCAAACTTTTAGGCACTTTACGTATGACTGTTGATGGACAAGGTAAAGAAAGATCTTTAACTAAACGGAAAAAAAAAATGCTAAAATTTCAATTTTCTGTTCCAGAAAAGCTCGCTTTAGAACTGTTAAAAAATAAAACCCTAATAGAACAGTTAGTGCATTGGAGCAAGTCATCAGATTATGCTGGAGTTACGGGCGAATCCTTGCGTTTAATGGCTTGGCTTATAAAGCATGCGTATCTTAACAAGATCGCCTACGCTTTGCCGCGCAAAGGCGACGCTCCAGCTGAACAATTAGTGGATAAAATACCTTCTATGGATTATGATCGTAGCAGTCTTATAGAATTTATAAATAATGAATGTACGATCGAAGCAATGATTAATATGTTAACCTCTCAGCATTTAGTTATGCAAAATGAAGCCTTGATAGCTTTATGCATACTTTGCGTAGTATTCCTGGGTAAATCGTCCTCTTCCTCGTCCTCCTCGTCCTCCTCCTCCTCCACCACATCCGCCGCAACAGATGGTGACACAGCTATTAAGCTGCAGGACGCTTTCATTAAATTCGAAGTGGGCAAGAAATTGGCAGAGTTAATAAATAAATCTTCGGATACCATGACAAAAGAAATTGTTGAGAATTTACAAAATTTTACGAATCTTTTGCGTAACTCAGATAAATTGGTCGCTCATTTGGAGGAGAATAACATCAACGAGTTGTTAAAGTCTATACCAATATTAACCGAATATTGTACTCTCTAAAACGAGCATAATGATAAGAAGGCACCGTAGTCTTCGGCGTTAGAAAAAGTTAAAAAAAAAGAAAAACTTCGCATACCGCTTACAATGGAAAATACTTGTATAAGTGTGCGCGCGTATATTCATATTCGAAAATCGGTTGAAGAAAATTGTTAAAGGATCGAGGAAAAACAGTTTTTTTAAAATGTATTTTTTTTCTTATTTTTTTTTTATTTATTATATATATTTTTTTTTTTACGTACATCTTTATTAATAAATATATAAATATAGTGAGGCATTTATATATATTTAAGACATGTCAAGCATTTGCATTTTCTTCGCTATTCTCCTATTAGCACTTGAGTACCATTTACATATTATGATCTTTAAGCCAACGAACGCAAGCATTTTAGAAACAATTTCTAGCACTTAACAGTAGAAAGGCTTAGCAGGAATCATACATACAACCGACAAACGATAATCCATAAAATACAAAACTTTCGTTTATCTTCATATGTATTTTTAAGCGATTCTCATCCGATTATTATTTATTCTCTGACTTAAATGAAGAAAAAGAAAAAAAAAATAGAAAGAAAAATTAATTTTACAACGTTTTTTAAAGAAGATTTTATTTATGTTTTTTAAACTTATCGCATAATTTAAAAATAAATAAGCACAAACTATCAGCACAACGTTTTAAAAATATATATAAATAATTAATATAATTTTATGTATTTTAGAAGAGAGACTAAAGATTTGAAAATTTCTTTAAATCATTTTTACGCATCATTTTTACGCCTAAGCTGAAATTCTTAACGAAACTCAAATGAATGAAGGATTTTTCTTCTTATTTTGTTTTTTTTTTTTCGTAATAAATTTTAAATTAAAATATTTATAATAGTGTACGGGATATATGTACATAATATTAAATAATCACGATTTCCATAAGCTATAAAAACTTTTATTACAATAAAATCTTAATTATGACATTTAAAAATTTTAAGAAACAACAAATCGCTAAGTATTGAAAGTATTTGAAAAATAATAAAATTTAAAAACGTTATCGCACAATTAGAAAAATTGCAGCCTTCTTTCATTCAATCCCTCTTGTATTAAGAATTCCTACGTTCTCTATTTTCAAAGGTTTTCCCCCTTTTTTTTTTAAATAGTGAAAGACAGTAACAGCAGCAAATAAGAGAATTCAAGACAGGCGTTCTTCGCCTAAGACGTTACTTGTAAAGCACGGTTTCCCTACAGCACGGCAAAAAGGTTACGAATAGTATAACACGGATTTTTTTCAACTGGTTCTTGCTTACGTTTTTAAGTCCTCATTAACAAGGGAGTTGGGGAAATAATAAGTAGATTCGCTCGTCACCATCATTTCTTGACTGGTTAACTTACTTTTTTATCTTTATATAGACCACTTGTGATACAGGGTGTACTAAGTTTGCGCGGACATATGTAACACCCGCCTGTTATTATATCGATCGATCCTGATTCATTTTCCCTGAATCAATGTAAACTTGTCCGTCTGTCCGTCAGCTCGTCTGATGTCTGCCAATGCGTTTCTGTGTTCAACTATATTGTAAGATATTTTTTAGTGAAATTTGGTACACTAAAGCGATTTGACCCTATCGATCTACCTTTTGGCCACTCCCTATATAACGTCTTATTTTGAAATGTGTTTAAAAAATATTAGAATTTTCAATATTTTTTGACGAAACTCGCTGTATAATGGCACTTCGACATTCTAAATTGGTATGAAACATTTGGTTCGGTTTTTGTACCCACTCTCGCGTAACCGTTCTTACGAAACCCAAATCTTTTTATGACAAAAAGGTCTGATTTTCAGTATTACATGGAGAAAATTAGTTCTTAATAGTAAATTGACAAAGAAATCAATATCTCACCGAATTTGAATGTTTGTGAATGTTTTATCATGAAAATTTGTTCATAATAATAATTTGACCTGAAAATTCACTGGACTAAATTTGAACTACGTAGGTCTATTTCCTTTACCTCACTTCATCTAAAATTTATCACGAATTGTAAGCCCTTTAGAAAATGGTTTAACGTTTATTATTCTACGATGACAGTTGGTCCATAGTGGCAACTTAGCAAGAGAGTTGGCAGTAGGGAATCTTGATCTGTTTTGTAGCCCTTTTTTTTGTAGAAAGTGCAATTTCTAGTGTTCTATGATCGAAACTGAGAAATAATAAAATCTTTTTGGAAGTAAATTATGTTTGCTAAATTTGGTTCACATCATATGACGTTTTGGGTATTCTCGAATAATTCCACTAGCCGAAACTTGGTCGACTATACTGCTCTTACTTGTTTTGTTTTGATTTTCGTTACACTCTGCACCACTTGGTTTGCAAGGGTACTTTAAGTTTGTCCGGTTGTAAGCAACACCCACAATAACGTGAGATAGGTCGCATTTTATAATACCGATCGATCGAAATTCACTTTCTGAATAGATTTCTGTCTTGTGTTCTTGTGTTCCGCCCACAAAAAGTAATTTTTGAAATACTTTGATAAAACTTGGCACCCTGACGTGTTTTGACCCAAGCATCAACACTATTGAAAGTGATTCAGATTGGACCACTTTCCATATAACTGCTCATTTCTATATGTTGGTGTAGCAGGAAGTTAAAAAAGCTCTACAAAATATTAAAAACTTTTGTTAATAATCAAGTTTGATAAAAACGGAACGAAAAGGAAATTTACACTGTTACGAAGTATAAGTTCTTCTCAGAAATCGCGAAGCATTAACGGAGTGTTTGGCTCTCGTCTTGCTACACACCAGACAGTATCAAGTTAGTTGGCCTAATTTCGGGCAGGTGACTTTGCCTAACAAATTGGCCACGTGGTCGTCCAATATCAAAGTTCGGTAACGACGAATTGAAGGTCACCATCGAGTTTGGCCCAACTCGCAAAGTGCTTACGAATTATCATCGGACTTTGTCGTTAGCAAACAGACAATATGGTTAGTTAGTTGTTGTCGAACAGGTAAAGTGAAAAAGTTGTTCTTCTACAAATTTCAAATTTGACGACCTGAGAATCCGCTTTTATATAGTAAGTATCTGCCAACTATCGCAGCAAAAGATCATACTCGTTTTGTCCAAACGCTTACGACGTCCAGAAGGAAACTTCACACATTCCATAGAACATATATACAGATATGATGAACATCCAATTCTTAATCGATACAAGCATGTCCGTCTGTCCAATGTCTGTTGCAAACGAACGCAGCCTCCGGCTTCAAATTTGGCAAAACTAATCGAGGTTTGCAAAATGACCCAATGAATAAATGGATGGATAACCTAGAACTTTTTTTTCAAATTTTTTGCTCATTACTCATATCAAATCCATGTATATTCCACATTACAAAAATCAATAAAAGCACCCACTCGCCCATCCAGTCTCACGGAGTTTGGAATTTTTTTTCTTCCTTTTTCACGTTTTAGTTTTTGTTAAAATAAATGTGGTGGGTGTAAAAAAAGTCGCCCACAGTCGAATATAGGTTTCCGCCTTTTTTTAATTTATTACTGTTATTATTACTATTTAATAGCTTTTTTTTTTGCAATTTTCTGTTGATTTATTATTGTTGTTATTTTTATTATTTTTTTAATTATTATTCGATTTTTTTCAATTTTGCATTTCTGCCAACAAAAAAGATTTCGGTTTTTTATGGACTAATGTTTTCAAGAGCAACATGCTGACTGCTAATGTTTCTATATTTTCAATAATGGATAACAAGCGGACAAGTGTAGGCAAGGTGGTCCAAAATTCAAACAAGAAGTGTGTAGTAGAAGAAATTGATAGAAAACAAAGTTTCATAATTAACAAGTAAGTAAATAATATTCGGTCGTGACCTCAAAAGGGCGAAAAAGAAATTAAATTTTCATACTCTGTAAAATTGGATGGGTGTGCGGCTGATTTTTTCTATTTCCGGTCTAAAAGTGGAAATTTATATAGTGCGCGTGTTGTACCTTATAAATAACGAGCAAAAAATTCGGGAAGAAAACGTGTTCCTAGTTTTTGTCGCTTAGGTGTGGTGGACATTGAAGCTGTGTTCTTTCATCGGTTTTGGCTATTTTCACATTTTTTTGCAAATTTGTAGGCGATGTCTTCATTTTCGCTAACCCCAGATACTGCAAACTTGATCAGACGGACAAACGAATTAGAAGAGCAAAAGATGCGAACCCTTCGGTGATCGATATAGAAAATAATTGCATGGTTCACAGAGTGTACAGCATACGGTTCCGTAACAGAATAGTATATTCGGTAAATGACCTTCAGATTTTGTTAGCACATATATACCTATATACCTTTACGGTATAATTTTCCTTGAGCTCTGATGATACAGCGAATACATATTCCTTGGGCTGTACGGCAAGTTCACATCATTATCTGCTTACTTAAGCACAAGTAATTTTATCATCATCTGTCTCAATGGCGAACATAATTATCTTTTACCGACCGACCAGATGCAGTTTCGAAAAAGAAATCGTCCAATGATGTCTCGCGCCTGAAATTCGAATTAAACTGCGATGTAGTGTGGATGCATTCGGTTCTCAACAATCATTCCCGATATTTCTGAATCAAAAATACAAAAGTTTGTGGACTCAACAAGCGATCGAGATGGAATTGCGAACCAAAGTGAAATCCTATGACAGTCTTTCGGACACTTACACGTTATTGTATAAAGTAAAGATCGACTCTTAAATTTTATCTCCATCTATCGATATTTCAGCACACAATTCTAACGATGTTTCGACGTCGTCGTAAAGGCCAATTTAAAAAGGCTTTTTAATCTCAAGGACCAACCTAATCGCGTATCTCAGTGCCGATGATATGCTGTTGTCTTCTCCAAACAGTGACCTGGAATTTGTAGGGACATCTTTTTTAATCGTCTTGGGCATATTGTCATTCATTTTCACATGCTGCCGGTATTAGTAGTTGATGAAGAACGTCTACCACATAGATACCCAAAAGAAACTGCATATAGAATGGGTTTTTTAGTACCAGCAGCTTAGAGCTATAGACGCGAAACTTTAGCGATCTTTTTGCGCATTTCTTTGATCTATATTAAATGAGACACAGTCTACTGTTCGTGTTAATTCGGAAATTCCGACTATCATTAAAATTGAAATAAGAAATATTTTGTTTTATTAAACTATAAATAAAATAATTTATGTAAATTTCTTTCATTGAACAATTGTCAAATTTCAGCATCTTCAGCGTCTCTGTCTCGGTTCTGTTGCCGCCAATCGTTCAAAAAGAAAAAAAAAAAAGGAATTCTCGTTTAATCGATCTCTTCGTCCGTTTCATTAAATGAGTACCTAAATGGTATCGTACGATATATTCTTATCTCAGTTTTCAGGCATTGCATAAAATCGTAATCGAAAGATCCTAAGCGAAAGGGACTGCTCGGCATTTGATAGATATGTAAGCCACGTGAACTCTTTATAATCATACCGTTATTGAACATAATTTTACTTTCTCTCACGGTCGGATTGAACTGATGATTGAATGATACATCGCCGGAGGCCAAATCTGCTTTAAGACCTTGGAAAATCCTTAACTGTTGCGATGTTAGACGTGGATCTCGTTTCGTTATTAAACGTATAAATTGTAAATTGGGGCACGATTTCACCAGCACCTCAATGAAACAAACTAGGTTTCTGAAATGTTGCTCTATTTCCATAAACGGTTCATAGATATGTACTTCGGCAATGCTTTCGTTCAAAAATCTTTCAAAAATCTTACCAAAGCTATGGCCCCGCACGTCTTGCGGTATAAACAGCTGTTCAACTAATTGACTCTTTATCGTAGCCTTCTCAATATGCTTGTTAAGAAAGTGCGCTTTCTGTTCAAATTGTTTCAATTTAGTTCTGTAGAATTCCTGATTCGATGGATTTATGCATTCTTTGAGGGAATTGCGCAATTTATTAATACCTTCTTCATATAGTTTCTGCGATTCCAGTATACATCCTTCCTTTTCACATCTTTCGGCTCGGACGATATAATTTAAATCTTGATGAACGTTCCAGCTTTTTTTCATCATTTGTAGGCCTTTCTTCTTCCTTTAGTTTTTTTTCTTTTTTATTTTGAAAACAAAAAGCTAAAATTTGAAATTTGCTTAATGAACACAAATAGTTGCTCGAAAAAAGTGATATTTTTGATTTAAAAGTCAATTTAAACCACGGTTACTCAATATTTACGTCCGACACTATAACAAACTGCAATGTTCCTTACCGGAGGAACGAAGCAATTCAACGCGTCCTCAAGAGCATTCGACTTTATCTTGCGCGTTCCCAATTTAAAACAATAACATATAACAAGTCACTGTTTTTTTTTTAATAAAAGAAAAAAAAAATTCGTTTTTTTTAAGAAAATAGTAAAAAATATTTTTTATTTAAAATATTATTCATCTAAAGGTAAAGATGTGTCTTCCCTTTCTGAAAGAATATTCTGTCTGTGTCTATTCAGTCCCGAAAGCACAATTGGTGTTTTAAGGAGATGTGCGGGGGGACCTAATTTTTTGCTATCTTCCTAAGGTTTTAAGTTCTCCTGAAATGGAGAACAACAACATTGGTGCGAACAGATGTCAAAGAGTTACTGCCGCATGACTAATTTTTAAAAGAAAAGGCCTTCAAACAAAAGGTTGAAAGGGCTGCCATCTGTTCCCCCTGCATGTCTTCAAAAATGGAGATATTGTCGACATGAAAGGTAACGGCCCTTCGAAGACAAGCCTTACAATGCTTATGCTGGAAAAATAGCAAAAGTGTTTAATGCAATATCCGGTACTGTTGGCGTTATAGCTAATGGAAGGGTTCATAGAGTAGTCTTGCCCAAACGTATCAACGTGAGCATCCAGCCAAAGAAAAAGATGTTTTCGTAAGTGAACAACAACATTTGTGGAACAGAGCAGCAACATTGGTGGAAACAGATGTCAAAGAATTACTGCCGCATGCATCATTTTTAAAGAAAGGTCGAATGAAAAAAAAGAAAGGAAGAAAAGTAAGGTTAAACCGTTAACCAGCTTAGTCGAGAAAAGATAATTTTGTAAAAAAATTTGGTGCACCCATAACTTTGACTCGTACACTATACGCTTAACATCTATGCGAAGTGTGTGATTTGATTTCTCTTTGTAAGATTCCCTTTAATAAAAATAAAAAAGCAATAGGTTCGCAGAAAAGGGATGAGTACAATGCATTTTTATCCTGCGGACACTGGCTGAAGACATTCTGGAATACGAGGCTGAGGGGAAGATCAACCTATGATTAGGCGGCAGACCTGCATCACTTTAACGATGGTTTTTTGTGAGAGACATAGTTCACACTGTTCTTATCAGTTGCTCTAAGTGAGGGGGCTAAGGTTATTAAACTTTCCTGCCGTTAAAGGTAATGATTTTCCTGGCCTTCACTAAGGAAAGGCGTTTTGTCTTTTGCACGATAAGTTTTCGTGTCAATGTGTTTCTTACACGTCAAAGTAACGCTCAACTTCGACGCTTTTTTTTTTAAAAGACTATTCGGCTGCCCGAAAACTATTTCAGCTAGACTTCATTTTAGGAGGGATATGGAATTTAAATGAACTAAGCGAATGAGATGTGGGGCTTGTATGTACAGATTGTCGACGATTTATACAGATCCAGTGATTATACGCAATAATACATAAACGTGGAACTAAAAGTTTAAGTCAACAGTTGGTAGAGAGAGAGAGAGAGAGA
>CCAG010020419.1:0-100916 GCA_001077435.1 Glossina morsitans morsitans | reverse complement strand
TGTGCAAAAAGAAAAACAAAAATTATGTCGCACTTCAACTGGCTGAGTATAGCGTTACGAAATGCAATACGATGCTAGGCGCCCCAATTAAAATAATTATAATTTTTGATTACGTTAGCATTAAAATCCCTGTAGAATTAAGTATAAATACCACTAACAGAAATAAAGAATTTCAATTGCTGCAACGCAATTCAAAGCGTATTAATCCGCTAATTTTTATAAGGCGTTCAATCCACCTAAACTAAAATATATAGGGACTGTGTCATGCCGAGCCTGATTGACATTTATAAAGAGCTTGACTTGGCGCATTGAAGCCGAGCAACTTAGGGAACGACCAACAACGCTCTGTCACACTTGGGAAGGATTCATAGAGAATTCTTCCCAAAACATAAATTATACAGTACCAGAAAACAAGAAATCCCATAACATAACATTAGTTTCGTACGCCAAGACTATGAACTTGTGACAGCATAGGCTTTCTGTATAAAACTAGAAGAACTTGTGTAGAGAAAGCCAGAAGTTCTTTTCAACAATTCTTCTTTCGAAACGTTGAATTTTACCTTCCGAGTTTTTTCTTCGAATATAACGATCCAACAGATTCAGCGTTAATAAGTTCTTTGTTTGTAAACCTTTAAGCAAATAAAGAATGGCATATTTTATTGTTTCATCTTTGTTACTTGCCTAACCCTTGGAATTGATCTTCTGCCAACTAATTTCTGCTAATCTTGTCGTTAAACACGAGCTGCGTAAGGGCTTATCTATTTCAAGAGGCCGCTATCCAAAATCTGTTTTTCCTCTTATTGCTTTTTTTTCCTTTTATTACTTTTAGGAAATTTCATTTCAATAGAATTAGTTACTTTTTATCTAAACTTACTTTATCAAATATGAGATTTTCGCAGCGCTGTTTTTGACTTCATTCTCGTCTCGAATAAGGTCGCTTCCCGCGAAAACAGACGGTGAAGTGTTCTGTTAGCTGTATCCAATTTCTTTTCATCCGAATTAGTATCTTTCGGCCATTCGATTGATATTGAATTTTCATGCGATCGATATAGATATATTTTTATCTCTTGCTTCTACATCCCTCCATCGTGCGATATAGCTGCATATTTAAAACTCCTGTCATTCCTAATCCCAAATGTTGAAACCAACCGATTTGTTGATCGCATTAGGAGACTTTAATCTACCATAGATACTTGACTCGAAACTTGATCGCGTCTTATGCTTCTAGTACGTATGATGAATTCTTTGAAGGTATATGCAATTTACGCCTTACCGAACGCAATACTACCGTTAATTCTCAGAATAAAATTCTTAATCTAATCTTTACCAATATGCTGGATATATCAGTGTGCTGAACTGACCCATTCATTCTTCCTGAACATGTTTATCATCCTACAATTTCCATTTTGTTAGACATTACCACTACAAAGTTAGCAACGGATGATGCCACAGTGAAAGGGTCTTTGATAAAGCAAATTTTTCTTCAAATAAAACCTGGCCATGCAATAGAGTTGTGTATACCGGGCCATGTATGTTTACAGTGCCTACTCTCTGAATTTTATGGTGTAATAAATGAACCCATTTGAATTTTTGTGCCCTTTACATTCGCTAAATTATCCAACACTTGTCCTATTTCGTTCTCGGACGGGCTCAGAAGAATTCGCAAGGAAAAGAATAGGCTATTTAAAAAGTTTAAAAAAGTGGGTCCTCAATTGATTTTTCCCATTGTACTTACGCTAAAAATATATATTTCGTAGTCAATAAAAGCTATAGCGATTATATGCATAAAGTGTATGCCAACACGTTTTGCACAACGAAGCGTAGATATAAGTGATGCCAACACATATGCGTTCTGGTAACAAAGAATCATCTGAATCTGTGCAAATAGTTAATATGTTTGCTACCTTTTTTCCAAAAAACGTACTTCCGTACGAGTAATGTATAAATGTGTCCATTCCGAAGTGATATCTGTTTCTCCTGGTATGTCACAAAGCAGACATTCTGGTCACTTGCTTTGTGTTTTATTTATCAACTATCTTCTTGGTATCATTCAACACACTAACATTTTGAAGTTTCCGGACGTTTTAAGCTATTTCACTCTATCCGAAGTGTAAAGGATGCGGAATTTCTTTGGTTTACCATCGAGCTTCAAATATTATTAGCTGCTTCGTATGTACGTCCGAAGCAAATAGCAACCTTCTTTCATGCTCCCGAGCACGTCGACATCTGTTAGATAGGCTATATTGTCAATGTTGGCAGCAAAATCGCAAATTATTTTGCTTGGCCTGTAGTAGTACAAATTCAAGATGATTTACCCCGTTCACATATTAAATACCTCGTTTTCTTTTCAGCGGATTTCTAAAAAATGTAGTAGTCTGTTCTTTTCCTTTCCAGAATTATTTAGATGGTTTCCGCTGGTCATACACTCAAGGATGCTATAAGAGTGACAGGTGTATCGTGTCTGTAATTTAGAGGCATTTGTTACACCATAAATTTGCATATTAGCGATTCTTTGCTGTAAAGCCTTCTCCTCACTTGGTAAGGCACATGCATTTTCTTCTCTATACTTCTAACTCTTTTTGCAGGATTTTCAGCTTCGCATCTAAATGACTGACTTAAAAGATCAAATATGTGATACTCGCAACAATGTAGTATAACTTTAAATAAAGGTGTAAATTGAATTATTTGAACGAATGTACGTGTGAGTGATTTAAAAAACACTTGTTCTTCTGATCGGTCGTAAATCTAAAAGACACAAACTTTCATGGCGAACTCAAATGCATTTATAAGCGAACAGTAGTATGAGTTAATTTAGTATATAATATAGTATTTTTAGTAGTTTTAAAGACATGCCGCCTAGGGAACTGTGACCTGTGCTATGGAGCTAAATATGGTAATATTCTGTTATAAATAACGGGAATTTCCCACAGGACAAGGTTAGACACTATACGCAGAAGCCTGTATTGAACGTTTAAAGGAAACGTTAGCCGTCGTGAGAATTGGAATACTCATCTTAGTCATATCGATCAAGATGCAATTAGGAATACTCGTTGCACCTTGGGACTAAAACTTCTTCTAAGCGACGACTCACGGTCTGTCTTACCAAACGTTCATTATGTGCGATGATACTCAACAGGTAAGCCATTTCGTTAACAACCTCAAAGGACGAATTGTCTTTTCCATATAGAATTTAGATGTTTCCAAAGATAGTAGTGACAAATGAAGACTAATAACTTGAACAAACTATGCTGTCAGGTTTCTTTTTTAACACACGCTCAATCTTTTTAAAAAATGTTATGAAAGCAGGTTCTGCTTCTGATATATAATAAGAGTTTTTAGTTAATAATAGAAGTTTCCATTGTACAAGATTTATTATTTCGTTTGTTGTTTCTATACCTATGCGCCAGACATCCTGTAAAGTTTAAATATATATTGTATTAGTATGAGGCTTTGAGTCAACCTAGATATTTCTGTATATGGGTGCTTCGGCCAAACCTCTATAGTTAAATGGCCCACGGTATCGTATGGCTGATTATTTCTCTAACTTACGACCTTACTGCTGACATTATTTCTCCGTTAGAATAAGGCGCTAGAGCTGGTGATGTCATTCCGGATATAAGCTTAATAGAACCATGCGCACTTCCATAAAATAACGAAAACGAATCTACCAATCGAAATTTCATTGATGATCGTACTTAAAGTGTTTCCAGGACTACAAGAAATGCTGCCGAAACGTTTTTTGTTAATTATACCAAGAATACACCCCAAGCAATAATCGTCTTACGTCTGACAACAATGATGGGTCTGTTGATTATGACTTGGTCTGACTTTTTTGGTCTGGTTTTGACTTTCGTCTCGGGATTTTGCTGTAATACATTCAGTGCAAAGCGCCTTATTCTGATTTCCCCGATGTATGATTTATAACGTCAAGTTCTTTGAATTTAAAATTATTCTGCGGATGCCGTCATTCAACTGTATTTTTGAGCGATAAAATGGAGCATAACGTATTTTCCTTAAGGCATTTATATCATGTAGAAGATAAACCACCCTTTGACTTTAGACGAACATCCACCAAAAAGCTAAGACATTCTCTGAACATGATATATCACGACGTCCGTGACGCGATCGAGAGAGAAAAGAGATGGTAGAGTACTCATTGCTGTTCATAATGCAGTATCATCCCAACACTTTATTGGCATCTGGGAAATATTGATCATAAACATCCGTATATATCTTACGCAAATAACCTACTATTGCCCGACATTAACTCCTACACGAATCTTGTACACATTTAAACAAAGTGTTTCTAACCTCTTAGCGCCCGGAGATTTGGTTGATGATGAAGGCTATTTCTTTTCAATCTCTAATTGTACAGCATAGCTCCTTAATATTGCGTTTGACCCCTATTTTTTTCCATTTAACTATGGGTAAAATATAAGTGAGAGAATCTTGGATGTTGTTTTATAATAATGCGGATTTAAGCATTTACCTTACAGATCCCTTTGTATCTTCCAAAGAATGTTTTCACCCAATTATACCAATATCGCTGAGCTTGCTGCCTGACTGAATTGTAAAAGTTTTCAATGTTTCCTTTAATCGTTACGATTTGAAAGGGTGAACTACACCAAGCTCAATTGCCTATTAACATTAACTGGTTAACTGTAAAGTAATCTGTCTTATAGCGTCTATATTTCCCTTACATATTAGAGTTTATAGTCACCATAAGCTGGTCCCGTACTAATAAACATCGTAAGTAATCAAAAAGTGACCGTAACACGTTATAAATTGATTATATAAAATGTAAGCTGAGAAGATACTAAAGATATTTTATTAAGACATTCATAAATTTTAGAAGTTCGTAAAAGCCAAAAGGGAGATCACTGGTTTTTCTTCTGCGCTATAAGAATAGTTAATCGTCTGACTACCCTAGTTAAAATCTAAAAACCAAGTTCTTTGAGAACACTAATCTATTAATTCGCATTTATCTTAATGGAACCAAACTGTTTCACCTTTTACCTAAGACTGTTCGTATTTTTTTGGCTCTGATGGAAATACTTCATGCATATTTAAATATTGTGCTATCTTTATAAATTGCTTCCACATATATTTAGTGAATGCTTTATTTATATCTATTTGGAAAGGAAGTTATTATTTAGAAGAATGACTAAACTTGCTTTTATACGAAAACTATCCGAAAAATTATTTTATAATTACTTATAATTCTATTATATTATTTAATTTCTTCCATTAGATTAATTCTATCTCTCTTGTAACGTAGGTTTGCGAAGGGTCGTTCTACGTCCACTAGTCGACTTCAGCTAACCTCTCACACCAAGATTTGTTGACTACACACAAACTGACGTTACTTATCCTTCAAAAGCTTTTAGCCGCATTGACCATTCTCGTCTTCTTCATAAAAATGACATCTATTTGATTTTTCCTGCAATACAGAAGAGTAGTTCCACTCATATCAAAAGGATCGCACGCGATGTCCCGCTTCATTCATCTATCTCGCGTAGAATTACGTCCTATTTTTTTAGTTTGTTCAATAATATATACTAAACACTTGCGACATAATTTAATAACCTTATTCAATGCAAGGTTTTTGGATATGAACTTTTATTGCCATTTTTATTTGCTCTCATTTTTTAAGCGGAAGCGTATACAAATTTTCCACTGCTCGTGCTTTTTCTATTCTGTAGTTTTTTCTGGCTATTCGCGTGATACTTCAGCTTGTTATATTCAATTATGACTCCAGTTATGCCCACCATGTTTTGCTTTTTACACAAGAAGGCACATTAACAAGTTCAATCAACAATCTCCCGTATCTAGTTTGGTAAATGCTTTCATATTGATTGCGCCAATGTTTTCCAGGAAGAGCATGCTGTGTTATTTCGTAATGCTAAATTCTCCTACAATTGCTTTCATTGCATAGACGTTACGCGCGAGGCCATTCTACTTCATCAACTTCAAGTTTCCAATCCAATTACTCAGAACTTTAACGTTAAATTTCAAGAGTTCTCTGTCACTTAACTCATGTGTTAACGATCTGCAAGGTGTCAGTAAAGAAATGGAGGGTGGCTTAGTTAAGAAAAACTATTTATTGGAATTAAGGCATAACACAATTGCTAGGCTATAGGGTTTTAACGGTAGGAGAGTGTGTTTATGCATTTTGTAGTGGTAATTGAAGTTGTATTTTTGTCATCACAATGCAATATTACTGTTCATTTTTGATTGTAAGAAAACTTAGATTGTAAGAAGACTTCGAGGTATTTGCCTCTTCGATAATATTATCCGCTCTCTTCTTAAGTCACGGTTATTTTTACAAACGTCTCATTGAAAAATAGTTTTTTGGCATAAATATAAATATGGAAAATTTAAGTCTGATAAAACACTTTTCGAATCCTTTCCCAAGTGTACGTTCTTAACATAAGTAAGGCTACTTATGGCAACAAGGCCTAATTTTTAATATGTTATGATGACCATTGGTCCAGAATAGCGGCATATAAATTTAATGAATCACACAAGTGCATTTTTCCCATCGCTTCCCATATAAAATTCAAAAGGAAAGTAAGCCTTCATATGGTAACAAAATATAATTTTTCGCAAATTATAACTTTACGATGTTTGGACCACGTTGGTTCACTTTTTAAGCCCATTCCTCTATAAGGCTTCTTATGAAAAGTGAATATACCCATACATAATTTATCGTATTTTATGTTGAAACGCGGTGAAGAATTGCATTAGGCGAAATGGTGTGGAGTATTTAGTAGTTTGCCGTAGTATATCTTCTTGATATCAACAACATGGAATAAATTCAATTCTATGTGATATTACATTTCTACTGCGCATTTTATACATAACTATGGTTAGGAAAGGATCTACAAATTTATTTTAAATACATCAAAACACCTTATAATCCTACATACACGATTACTTGTTTCAGTCAATATTCAAGGGCTAGATCCGTATACCGTCAAGTTTTTCTATAAGATGATCATGCCAAATCATCTTCATATTCTTATCTTGATATATTAAGGACGTCGACTGCGTCTCTTTTAAATCATCTCAACCACTTTTGTCAGAGCTATTGGCAATGTTTCTGTAACTAAATCTGTAAAACCTACAGTTGAGATCATATTTCCTGTGCAAAAATTTAAATCCATGATTGTTTAAAAAAAAAGCAATGTTTCAAGGGTTTCGTGATTTTTTTTAATGCATGGAATATACGGAAGTACCTTGATAAAGCTTTTAACTACGACCAATCATCGCATATTGCAAATAAGGAAGCTGTACACATTTTGTAGACAAATGCATCAAAAAATCTTCCAATCTATTTAGAACCATATCAGCTTCTGATATCTCTATGTCATATTGATACACTGCGATATACAAAGTGTTAATATAGCTTATATTAGTATTTAAATTTGAGATCTACAGATCGGAAAATATTATGCCGGCTACATGCAATTTTTTGATTCTTTTCGGCATTGTTTCAAGTTCTCAGCTGCCCTAAACGGGCCAAGCGCCTATGTCTGTGGTTGTCCGTTTGCGTGTCTACATGTTTATGTACCAATGTATTTTAATGTTTACGTATAATCGCATACCATTCATGTACAAAAATCACGAGTTCAACCACATCCAACGAAAAATCTTTTTGCTTTATATGTAAACTATTACAATTTTTACCACTATCGAAAATTTGCCCGACCTATTATCAATAGTTTAATTTTTTTATTTGTATTATATTTACTCAATTTTTTTTATAACATTTTTTGTGTAACTTGTTTAACTTGGTCGAATTTCAATACGTATCAAGAGATGTCTACTGATTTACAGCTAGTGTGGATCGAAACTTTTTAAATAAAACTCCTCTGAGTTTAGTAGAGAAAATTAAAAGAATTATGATTGGGTGATGTAAATTGTCATATTTAAGCGAATCGTCAAGGGATATATATTTATGATTTCGGCTAAGCACTAAAATTTAGGTGTTCTGCAGTCCCGCTAACACAAAAAAATAATTTTAATAACGTCAATCAAACCTACGGAAGACAAGATTTGAAAATAATGCAAAAGATAAGCGTAACGTAATGAAATTAATATAAGAGATGAATACTCCAATTCAGCAGTATGTATTTAATCGAAATGTATAAAATCCTCATACATATTTTTCGATCTGAAGGTTTAACCAGTCGTTAAAGTTTAAAGTACGGGAAACAACCTTTATATAATAATACAAAGCTGTAAGTCTTACAAACGTGTGTTATGAAAAGAAATAGCATTGTTTTTACTTAAATTAATTGTAGGAAAAATACGTCATGTTAGAAATGACTAAAGGTGGTAACTGGGCACATCCAATATGACCATGTAATAGGTGGTTGCATGTATTTCGATCAGCTACACATATTGATGATTTTAACCGGTTTTGCTTTCAACAGTTTAAAAATGGTGATTTTCATATCAGTGACAAAAAAAGGCCTGGAGGACCAAAAAGTTCAAAGACAACGAAGTGCAAGACTGATTGGACGAAAACCAACCTCAAACTCTTAAAGAACTTTCGAACAGTTTAGCAGTTTATGGATCAACTATTTGTAGACGTTTACAGACGATGGGAAAGATCCAAAAGGAGGGAACCACACGAATTGACTGAAAATGCCATTTCGAACAATTTAAACATCGCGATTTCATTACATATCATGCAAAAGAAGAAAAGTTTTCTGTGGCGTATTGTGACTCGCGGTGAAAAGTCGATCTACTACGACAGTCCAAAGCGCAAAAAGTCATGGGTTAGTCCAGGGGGGCTACGCACATCGCCACCGAAACGGAATATTCATGGCCATAAAGTTTTGCTCAGCAAGGTGTAGTGCATTGTGAGCTAGAACCGAATGAATCTGTTTTTGCAGCTTCGTTACAAAATTTCTTAAGGATACACTGTTGCAGCTCGAATGGGAAGTTCTGTCGCAGGGTGCAACGTTCTCACCACACATAGCGCCTTCTGATGACAACTTCACTGGCACGCGGTTTCAAAGTACTGAAGAAGTGCGAAAATAGGTCGATCATTTAATCGCTGTCAAACCCACATCATTCTTTCGGCACAGTAACGTCATGTTGCCAGAAAGATGGGAAAAAGTTGTAGAAAATGATGGAAAATATTTTGATTAATGTATGTTGTACAAATTTTTACCAATAAATGTCTTTTTCAAGTGAAAAAATGATTAAAATACATGCAAGCGCCTAATACTTTAAAATCAAATATCTATAGTCTATCAACAAATATCAAACAAAAATATTAAAGTCATTTACATTTTCCATGCGATAGTTGTTTATGTCTATCCTACCCGCGGCATGAGTTCTTTTTCCAAAATTATTGGAATTATGAAAACAACAATTTATGAAAAACATATATTAATAATATTTAAATTTCTTAAATATGTTAAGTAGGTCTTTTTCTCATAAGCAATGGGTATGGTTTATGTCGCTCGCAACGTCCTCTTCTTGCTTCAGAAGATAGAATATTGGGAAATTATAGTTTAGACAACCAAAATTCAAATTGGGTGTTTCCATAAATGCTGCTATTGCTAGCATTAGCTAATGAGAACTTTCCCTTCAGGGTTCCACACATGAATACCTTGCCGTATACAATTTGTTCATTTTTTTTATGGTTAAAAGCTTAAAGAGAAATTAACAAATATGGAAATATTTCACGTTTTTCTTCCTTAAGTCATAAAATAACAAATAAAACAAAAATATTTCACGTTTTTCTTCCTTAAGTCATAAAATAACAAATAAAACAATAACTAAAGTAATAAAATAAGTAAAAAAATTAAAAGTTCACAATTAAAAAAAAACGAATTAATGAATAAATATTTAATAAAGATTGGAAATGAAATAAAGAACCAAAGAACTGACTTACTTGAGTTTGCAACCGCGTAAGCCCACGAATCCATAGTATTTGACCCGCTCGTGGCTTCTTGTCAGAGTCAATTGAATCGAACCGTTCTTCACCCAAGTTCATAGCATTTGTATACTCCTCTGGGTGACCACGCCCCCAACTGTAATGAAAAAAAATCTATTCTTGTACCAAATTTAATACTTTTTTAAATTAAACCTTTTTCCTATAAGTTTCTCTATTGGAATTCTGCACAAATTGGAGAAATTATGTTGGAACTTTTAATGGGTTTATATGATGAAGGTGCGCTTGTATTCCCACGCATGGAACATTGGAAATTAAATATCGGAAATTTTGTAGGTTCTTAAGTTACGTGTATAAAATATATATATTATGTATATGATATGCATTAGCACTTTGCCACAATGATGCGAGATCGCGTTAGGCCGAAGATATAATGAAGCTTCGTATATGTTTCCATGTCTAGGGGACAAATTAAAGGCTCAACTTGTTGACACAATAAAAGCCACTCTTGCCTGCCTTACTATATCATATTATATGAAAAAATACTAACTCTAAAACTCTATGTATATGTAAACAACTAATGTGTAGTTTGAGTAACAAGAAGTACGAAATCAATATAAACAATTACAATAGCAAAATCATTGTAAAAAGATAAAAGTTTTTAGAAATTGATTAACAAAAACAGAAAAATTTTTAAAAATGGGTTTAAGAAAATACACGTGGTGGATGGCTTCAGTGGCGGAGTTAAGCAAAGCAATATAAAAACGATACAAAGAAAAGATGTTGAGTTTGGAAAACAACTTTTAAATTGGTTAATAAATCGCCTTTATACCCTTTTTTACTTTTTATAAAAATATTGCATAGCATAATTTGAAATTTCATATAATGCAGTGTGATATAAAAGCAACTGAGAATATTATATTGGGACAAGACCGACTAATAATAGCCCACACCACTTCGCCGAACATAGTTTAACAGAAAAGAATTTTTTTTCATCTTCTAGTCAAAGTCAGACACTTTTCTGTTACCGTTCCCACGATGGTCGCCACGGCATAATATATTATATTTATATAGTGAAAAGGTAAGCCGATGAGGTTGTAATGAATAAACGTACGTTTCATTGTAAAAGTAGCTAGTCCGGTAGCATTGGGGGAGTCCACTTTTTATCCAACAAACACTCCAAAGACAGTCATACTTAAGAAATACACAAAGATAGACGGACGATCGATAGTTTTCTTCGCATGGGCCAATGTTATGCCCTGGGCTATGATGCACCATGCCCCACGAATGGTCTTCTTTGGGCCAAAATTTTGCTTTCTTCTCTTAAAAGGAGAATTGATTGACCACATTTTTAGTAAGTTGCCAGGAATGGAGTTTGAATCATTTATTGATAATAATAAAAAAAAAAAATGAGCGAAAGTTATAAGAAATTACTAATATTATATAATATCTTTCAACGTTGATATTAGGACACAAATAATATACGAAATAATGAAAGTAAGCATTAACTTACGCTATAAACAATACAATAAAAAAGGACTATAATGTGATGATGGCTAGGCTGCGCTGTATTTAATGATGGTTTGGTGCTGCTGCATTGGATGATGATTAGGTGTTGCTGTATCAAAGGTGACGTTGGAGTTAATATTTACATATACGTTTGTAACACACTATTGTCTTCTCTTTTGTAAATTTTTGCTTGCTTGCATATAGTTTTCTTCTGTTAGTTACAACCACTTCGGCATTTATAAGAAAAGATATTATGGTCTGTCTGTTTTTTTCTCACATGTAGTGTTAATTTTCTATGTTCATAATGATGTAAAGGATTTTTTGTTACTTTACTATTCACCTTTCTATTTTGGGGTTAACTTGACAAATTTATAAATATTCTTTTATTAAAATAAAATATTTACTTAAAGCCTACTACACAAACATGGACATGGAACGAACGAAATCATTTTCAACAGTGCTCGTCCTACGGACATCAATGTACAAAATTTCATCAAAATATCTCAAAAATTGCGATCTATAGCTTGAAGACAATTTTACATAGACAGATATCAGACAGACAAGCAAACGAACGGGCAGGCTCAGATCGATTCAAAAAATGATTCTAAATCGGTTGATATTATAAAATGAGTCTATCTTAATCCCTTCTGTATGTTACATACGTCCGCACATACTTAATATATCCTATTCCACATGTGTTGTAGGGTATAAAATGGTACAATTTTTAATATTTCATGATAAAAAGTAGCTCGTAATAGCAAATTGGCATAGATATCAACTTTAGGGAATTTATACCACGTATTTTTTGGATATCACCGCATATAAGGATTCTTCCTATGTGCGGACTTTCAAAAAGTATGCCATTTTGCATGAAAATCATTGTAACTTTTGGTGTATTATTACCAAAACGAATGAATCACCTTATTACGAGAAGTGGGGTAGCATATTTAATAGTCAGCTCTATCCGGCTATAATGTTCTTACTTGTTTCCTGAATCATTTTCTAAATCGATCGGTATGATAAAAAGTGGGTCCATCTTAAGTCCTGCCGGTTGTTAAAAACATTCGCACAAAGGTAATATTCTATGCACCACAAACTGCACAGGATATACACATTTTTGCGAAAATCATTATTTTCGATTACACCGGCAGACGTTAAAGCTGCCTCATTTTGTTAAAAGCGTGCACAATATAATTTGAAAAAGTTATTAAAACCAGATTAGATTTGATGTTTTAAGACATGCTATCATAACATATATTCAAGTTATGAAAGTAAAGATTGGCAAAATATTAAACCATTGAAATATTTTGAACTTCAAATGCTATCTGTAGCAGGCTTGAAAAAAGATATTTTTGATAAAATTTTTGTGACGGATAGAAAAGTAATAGAATAATAAGCATATACTTAAGTATTAAAAGAAATAATTTTTTTGGCAAAATCTAAAAAATAGCAACACAAGAGCCAAAATATTCCTCGCGGGGTAGTTTTAATTAAAAGAGCAAATTTGTGTCTAAAGAAATCATTTAGTTTGCATGGGTATAGCTAGAGAAGGATTTTAAAAAAAAAAAGGGGTTTTTACAATTATTGATTCTTGTGTAATTAGGGATTATTTGAGTGAAAACGTTCAATATTTGAACAAAAACAACAAATTTAGCTAATAACTAATATTTAGGTTAATCTGTAAAATGTTTTAAATAACTGTGCTTCGACAAAAGCACCTTTGAAGTTTGATATGCGTTGCAGCGTTGCTTTTTATTAGAATAAATTCTTTATCATTTTTTGCAATTAGTTTGCAAACGCTGATGAACACAAAAATGTCGTGCCGTGTGTAAATTCAACCTCCTCTTTTTTCCGACTATTTTTTGGAAGAACTTGCCAAAGAGAGAATCAGCGGTTTTACGTGTTGGCAGAGCAAACAGCAAGCTAGCACTGGCATACTTTTGTTTGAAACTGTTTTCAAATGAACATAAAAACCTCCCAAAGACATCTGCTGGCGTATTAGAAAAGTTAGGAATTAAGTTCAAAATTTCGTACAAAAAAATGAATGCACGTGATGAATTTTTTTCCTCATATTTTAGAAAGTGGAACGCTCAAAATTGCATTTTCGACATTCTTTTGCTGTTTAATTTAAAAAAATCTGTTGCCGAAGTCCGTTGAACACTTTCAGTCTTATGGGGATGCCACTCCATCATATTTCAATCGCCAATTTTGGTTTTAACGGTTTTCACGACAGTGACAAAGAGCGGCGGAATGACCAAAAAAGGTCCAAGGATTACACGATTTATTGGACGAAAACCTACCTCAAACTCTCAAAGAACTTTCGAAAAGTTCAGCAGTTGATAAATCAACTGTTTGTAGACGTTTACATACGATGAGAAAAAATGAAAAGGAGAGAAGACGGCTACCGCACGAATTGATTGAAAATGCCATTTCGAACACTTTCAACATCGCGGTTTCAATGCATGTCATGCGAAAAAAGAAGAGTATTCTGTGGCGTATTGTGATTGAGAATGAAAAATGGATCTATTACGACAGTTCCAAGGGCAAAAAGTCATAGGTTAGTCTAGGAGAGACGTCCACATCGATTCCGAAGAAAAATATTCATGGCTATGAAGTTTTGCTGTACACATAGTGTGATCAGCAAGGTGTGGTGTGTTACGAGCTCCTAAAACCGCATGAAACTATTACTACAGATGGCAACCGATGTTAATTGAACAAATTGAATGATGTATTAATGCAAAAAAAGACAAGCAATAGCGGCTAACAGACGTAAACTCATCCACTTGCATGACAACGCTCGCCCACACGTTGCGATAGTTATCAAGGATACACTGTTGCAGTTTAAATAGGAATTTCTGCCGCACGCAGTATACCCATCATCGAACATAGCGCCTTCTAATTACCCCTTGCTCAGATCCATGCAGTATGGCTTAGATGGCAAGCGGTTTCGAAATGCTGAAGATGTGTAGAAATACGAAACCAATATCGTTCTATCGACATGGTATTGCCATATTGCCAGAAAGGTGGGAAAAAGTTGTGAAAAATGAACCGAATATATTTTAATTAATATATTTTGTTCCAATTTTTCTCAGCAAATACCTTTTCCAAGTGAAAAAATTGTCGAAATACATGCATGAACATAATATGTTCGCCCTGTTATACACTGAATTATTATTTCTCATGTTCTAATTACATATGTATTCACAACACTCTGTGATATGGTGATAAGAGTTGCAATAAAATGAAGTATGGAATTATATTTTGAACAGAAAGGACCCGTTTTATTTCAAAGTTACGGACACAACTTTGTTTGCGACGAGAATAAGTTGGGGGAAAAAAATTAGAAAAGTGGGAAAGTGTCAAGTCGGAAAAAAAGAAAATTCGTCTCATTTTGTGTCATTCATCGACTATTTGTGAATTAAGATAGCAATATAATATTTTTCATATTCGTGTTAAAATATCAACCAATAATGACAATGTGCCAAATGTTCTTTTGTAGCAACAAGAATTTGGTACAAAATGCCTAGAAAAACAACAGGCCTGAATGCAAACCGTACTCAAAAGACAACATATTCTTTAAAGCCAGCAGAACAACTACTTGTACCATCTTTTCACAAATTTCATAAGGAAAATCAAAATTGCGCTTCCTAGTTGCAACAACTACAGCAACATTTTATTGCATACGGGGTCCGAGAAAGCGGAAATCATTTTCCTTGTCCTGGATAACCACAGAGCTACATGATATCTTAAAAAACTCATTTCGAAGTGCGGACTTGAAAAGTCAAACTTTTGCTGAATTAACCTTCAAATTATCAGTCCTATAAAGATTGGATTAAGGATCTTCGCGCAAAAGCTAGGCAACGTAAGTTTAACTGCATCGCGGTGTAATGTTGTGGAGATTTTATTGATGAAATGATTGGCAATCATATTATTATTCACACATAGCACGATACTGTTAGAATTGCCCTTCTACAAAAAATTATCCAACCTTGTTAGAATTCTCGTTAGCTGCAGAATCATGTGAAGGCACGCAAATTGCAATGCAAGTTCAGAAACAATAATGCAATAATTGCGTCAAAAACGTTACAGTTTACTTGTTCATTTAAATCAACAAAACAAAGGAAAATTTGTGAAAAAAAATAAATAAATAAAGAATAGAACAGCTGATGTTGAAATAATTGATTCCATCTACGAGCTAATTGTAGAATATCAAGAT
Organism: Glossina morsitans morsitans; assembly: GCA_001077435.1. Classification (NCBI taxonomy): domain Eukaryota; kingdom Metazoa; phylum Arthropoda; class Insecta; order Diptera; family Glossinidae; genus Glossina; species Glossina morsitans. The sequence goes on along the minus strand of CCAG010020419.1, from coordinate 85,278 downwards.
CAAAAAATTTTCATAGATTACAAATTTTTAATAAAATTATCAAATTTCAAACGGATTCCGGTACTTCTATACCACATATAAATATAGAAACCTATGTAAATATCTCTTTCCCTAAATTATACGCTTTAAAAAATTTGGTGTTAGGTATTTACAAAAGTTTTGCTCATTTTTTCACTTGAAAAAGGCATTCAATGGAAAAAATTGGTGCAATGAATATTAATCACAATAGTTTTCATCATTTTCTACATTTTGCGATATTTTTGGCAACATGACGATATCATCTTAAAAGAACTTATATTGGTTTGGCAGCGATCGATTCACCGAACCATTTTCACACTTCTGCAACTTTGTGGACCCGCATGCCAACCAATCCATGCGGCACCGATCTGAGCAAGTGGTAATAAGAGGCGCCATGTCCGGTCAGTACGCTGGGTGTGACAGAACTTCCCATTTAAGATGCAACAGCGTATCCTGGACAACTCTTGCAACAAGTAGCCAAAATGCCATTTTCAGTTAATTTGAGAGGCTGTGGGTCTACCTCCTTTTGGAAAGTCAAATCTCCATTCAGTCAAATTTCCATTGTTGATGAATTAAAAGCGAAAATGCATTACAAGAAAATGAGCCAGTTAATTACTGTAATAGTTGTCGATTCGAAAGAAAAGTAATAATCCCTTTGGATTGGATTTGTTGCAGGCATTTAGTTTCTAAATTAGACAAATTACTATGATTGAGCAGGCCGATACAAATAAAATAAAACAGATGTGCAACAAACATACTGAAATTTTCGATTCAAATCTAAAAACGATTCCAAACTGTAAAGCACATTTTTACCCAAAACACAGCGCTAAGCCCGCATTTTTAGAACTAGATCCGTACCTTTTCCGCAGTTGCCGAAATTTAAAGAAGAAGTTGGAACATTTAGTAAGTCAAGGTGTATTACGTTCAATTCGAATCAGCAATTGGGCCTATTCCAGTATTCTTGTAAGCAAACCTAACGGATCATTACGAAGCTATCAAATACACAAATTGGACAACATCCGTTAACTACTTTTCAAAAGTAGATTTAAAGTAAGAACATTTATAAATCGAACTTGATGAAGAATCGAAGTAGTTTATGATTATAAATGCTCCACGACGACTTTTCCAGCAATAGTCTTTTCCACTTAGAATTGCGAGTACCCCAGCTATTTTCCAAACTATTTTTGAACAGTTACTTTCTGGTATCGAAGAAAGTTCAAATTACTTGAATGGTATCATTATTTTAACCAAAACATTTTCAACTCACTTTAAAATCTGATGCTGTAAAATGGAATATGCTAAAATGTCACTTCTTATAAGACAGAATAGAATATCTGGATCGTATAATTACAACTGATGACATACTATCTGATGATTTGGAACTCAAAGACGTAAGTGAATTAAAACCATCAAAGCATTGGAAGCAGTTACAAGCCGTCCTGGGAAAAGTAAATTACTAGCACAGCCTTGTACCTAAATTTGCTACTGTCGGAGTGCCCTTAAACCCGTTAGGTACAAAAAACATTAAATTCAAATGGGATGCCGATCTACAAAAAGCATTTAAAGACAAATTACATATAGTTGATACTAATAAACTAGCTATTTTTCAAAAAGCATTGCTATTCTTTTGGATTAGGAGCAGTCTTATCACACATATACCCTATCGGGTCAGAGAGATCTATAGCATTCGCTTAAAGGAGATTGGATAACCACCAAGGTAACTGCAGTCAAACTGGAAAAGAATGTTTACCTATTATTTTTGGCATAAAACGTTTTCACCAGTTCTTGTATGGAAGAAGCTTTAGACTTTTAGCTAAGCATAAACCTTTGCTAAGTATTTTTAATCCTACAAAAGCTTTTCGAGCAATGATAACGGATAAATTGCAGTGATGGACAACAATTTCGATGCCATATCCGTTCAAAATAAATCATAGAACTATAGATCTTGGCAGTGCTGATTTTTTATCAAATTCGCCAATCGATTTCGATGAAGAGTTGGATAACAGAGAAGTTGTTTACGACAACATGTTAGATTATGTGTTTTTTGATTCTAGTTTAATTCCCAAACACGCCACCGAAGATCGTATGTTGTGTAAAATTCGATCTTTTGTAGAAAATGGATGGTCCGAAAAATGTGAAGAAATACTTTCCCATTTAAAATCTTTCTTTAATAGTAAATACGCCTTCGTTACACACACTTTTTATTATTACTATCTTGGTTGCACACTGATTTTATCCGAGTAGTTATTCTTGCAACGTTGGAAAGTAAAATCTTGTCTTGAAGCAGTCAACCAGACAACGTGTGTGGTGGTTAAACATTAATGATAACATACGCCGTTCGCTATATAATATGATGTGGGTCGTTTGCGTCGATGCCTGTTCCCAAGTTCCTTAAGTGACTGAAATGCCCACTACAACAACAGATGACACTATTAATGCCATAACTTCAATTTTGCCATTGAGGTCATCCTTAATCATTTCGCTTAAAATGGGTTAGCCGAACGTTTTGTAAGATGATTTAAATTCAATGTTTGAAGGCATACTGAAAATAGATTTTCAATGAGAAATGCTGTATCCAAACACATTTATACTGATCGTTTCATGCCTAGTGCCGAAGGTAGATCTGTAGCCGAATTACTTCATGGACGACCCTGTAGAATACTATGGCCTCAGCTACTTAAAGAACCGAATAAAACACGGCTCGTTTCAAAAAATTATTTCCATAACTGCCAGGTCAACGATATTGTATATGCCTAAAATTTTGGAACAGGCAGGAAGTGGATGCTTGGAAAAATAATACCTCAAATTGGTCGAGCCCTTTATCAAATGCAAATATCAAAAGATTCAATAAAACGACATATAAACCAACCTGAAACTGATTCCAGCAAAAAAAAAACAAAAAAGATTCACTCTTACGTGTTTAATGAACTTCCACAAAGGTGAGAATGGCAACACCAAGCAAACTAAGAAGAATGTCAGTCTGAAAGCGTCCAACGTGATGAAGACCAACTTGAAAGTGCCATTCATCGCAATTAAAGACAGAAACCTGAGCTTTCTCGATATACATTTAGGAGACTTAGATGAAATTTTTATTATAAATTATTAACATTATTTAAGAGGGAGAGTAGTGTCATATAAATTCACCGTGCTATACATTGAATAACTTATTCTTTTTTTGCTCTAATTATATATGCATCCACTAAACCCTGTGATATTAATACAGTAATAACGGATAAAATAATGTGAACTATGGAATTATAAGCTTGAGAGAAAAGACGCGTTTTCTTCCGACGTTATGGGCACAATACAAACTAACTAAATTTGAATAAAACTATTTGTGAAAATTTGGTCCTTTTTTTACGCCATATTTATACAAAATGATAAATCATACGAAAAATTTCATTTTGGTCTTTCGCTTATTTGAACGTGCAAATAAACTGAACATTCAGATTGCAAAATAAAGATATAAACTCGATCACTTCGGATAGATATGAAAAAAATTATGTTGAATTTCCTGTGCAAAAAATATGGGCTTTATCCTCATATACATATGAGACAACATTTGGCCGTTTTGGTTGTGTTAATTGCTTGAGGAGTTAATGTAATTTCGTTAAACTTTTAACTTAACTAAAAACATACTGATAATTTATATATTATTAAACGATAAATCAACAATCATCAACTTTTCATCGACTTTCCTTGGAAGAACGTACAGCATCTTAGTCTTCAGTTTATCGCAAGCTAAATGCCGGAATTAAAAATTGCAAAATTCTCTAGGTCATATATAGGTTGGGCGAACTTTTCTGTCATTTTCACATCAGTCACGGACAGCAACCATGAGTTAAGCAACACTGAAAAACTTCGTGCTAGTTTAAGCGCTCCTTTGGATGCAATTTCCTCGTATCCATTGAGCATAACATTGTCAAGGCCATCGATTTGTATGAAAATGATTTAATAATAAATAAACTTCTTGACTTTCAGACACAAATCAATCCAGTCACCAGCTTAAAACCCATATGTGTGCGCCACAATCTATGTACTCAAAAGCGGAAGTTGCTGACGGAGTTCTGCTGCGTTCCATTACTTCAACCCTTGGGAAATCATGAGCTAAGTGGGAAAAGCCTCTGTCAATAGACAAGTTTGCATCATAGTCTGCAATGGAATCATTCCTAGACAAGTGGCACATATAAGAAAATATAGAAAATTGTTGGGCAGACAATTTGTATTTGACATATAGCCAGCAAAAAGGCTACATCGCCTGATCGAAGTGCTCTTGTGGCCACAACGGCACCATCATGTTCTCACTTTGCGCCTCCCAAAAGCATTTCATTACTAAATGTTCTCATTTTGGAACTTTAAATCCATCACAACTCCATAAGAAGGCCAAAAGATTGAAATAGCGCATCAATTGCTTAAGAAAGGCGCACGCAATGAAAAATTGAAAATATGATCATTTCGCAGCAAAGCACCATTTATTATTCCTCTTCCATAATACTGTCGCCGTCCAATTTTGTCTAAATCTACAGACCAGCCTGCTACTTCTACAACAACAAAAATTTCCAAATGTGTTATTGGCTGCAGCAGCAATCATAAAAAATATAGCAAGGCAAGGTTTTTTTGTTGATGACTTAATTTCTAGCGGTAGTTCAATTGATCAAGCCATTAAAATACGACAGGACGTTATGCTCTTCTCGCTTCGTAATTAAAAAATGCTGCTCAACCAACCACCACCCCATAGGTATCTACTATACCTCTTCTTCACCAAAGATATACACGTAATATAACCTTTTAAGTAGAAACGGATGCAAGAAACTTACTTACCGAACGGGATCATTTTATGCCCATGGCCACTCTATACTTATGATCTACATCGGCCCATGATTTTACATGGGAGATCCAAGGGTATATTCCGACAACCCCTCTAATCTATTCTCCTCTCATAAATGAAATTTAAGTTAACACATCTGTTTTTTACGAATTAATAAAACGAATATCATTACTTTTAATTTTAAGTTTGAAATTTAAATTTGATATTTCAGCACAATGAACACGAATGTTTTTTTGTTTATTTTTTTTTTATGGATTTCTTGTTTTCTTTTATAGTTTTGTTCAAAGCAATTTTGCAATCCACTTAATTTTTATCCACAGTTTTCCACATTTCCGATTCGTTCGTCAGGAAACAATTACAACACTTACAACGATGGCAACAATAACGGCGGTCACAGCGATGGCCGATATAATAAAAAAGAAAATGGCTGTCTTTATTTATAGATGGTTATAAATGTACAATACCACGATAATCAATGTACATAAAAGAATAGCAACAAAGATTTTGATCGCGCGATTTATTTGCGCATATGATTATATATTCATATCGTCATTAAACGTTTGTACGAAAAATTAGGGTTAAAAAATTTCGTTTATGGATGTTGAGTTTTGATAGCTTTCATTATAATTCATATATTTGTAAAAATAATGGTTGAAGAAAAAAAAAAGAAGGTATTTCAATAAATAAGTTCACTAAATGCACATTCACATGGATTTTAATTTGATCGTATTTGAATTATTTCCTTTTCCTTCCTTGCAATATTGGCCAATTAACACTAATTATTAAAATTCACAAGCAAAAGTTTTGTCTTGAAAGCAATTTAACAAAAAAATGTCTTTTTCTTTTGTCACTAATGTGTGTATTTAACAAACCTTCACTTACTTCCTTCTCTTTACTGTACCATTCAAATTTACCAATTTCGACTTATTTTTCGCCCAATTTTATACCGTATCTGCTTTTACTTCTTTTTTCGACTTAATCCCCATCTCCTCTCTCTTTTAGCCCTCTATCATTATTCTTTTTCTTTTATCGCAGGCTTACCAATCGTACAGGCATAAGAACTATTTTTCCAGCCTGTTACTCATCGTCGTCGAATTGCACAACGCAACGTCCTCCAATGGTGCAGAGTTGTGTTTGTAACAAACATCAAATGTTACAAATTTGTTAAATTATATTTATTTGTCAGGCCTGAGACGAGAGTTAAACGTATGGAAGATAATGTAAACGAACACAAACGAAGACACGGCTTCAACTTTTATTTCCAGACCTAAAACAACTTGACTCAAAATTATGTTGCCTTATCAGTTTGGAATTGTTATTCAACAGTGGTGATAGTTATTTAAATTTTGCTTTTGCTACTGAAATACTATTTTCGTTGTCTACAATCCAAGTTTGTTACACCTTTTATGCTGTTATAATTTTTGTTGTAATACAAATGATGAAAAGGCGTTACCGCTAGTCTAATCTATCCAAACTTAAAAAGAAAATTTTTGGAAAAAATGAAGTGGGAAAAAAAGAAATAATAGAAAATTAATGTCCCTCAAATCTTAATATTCTAAATAACAATAAACTAAAATTTTTTCTAATTCCGCTTACATATCTGGAAAAAAATCTCACTGTTGCTGTTTTTATTTTCAATATCTTTGTCATTCATTTATGTGTGATCCTCATATCTCTTCATTTGACACGAATTCTTGCATGCAAGCGATAAAAAGTATTCTTCGAGTGACAATGAGCAAAACGAGAATGACATTAAATGAGCCAAAATGAAATTGAAATGTTGGTTCGTGAGCTAAAGTTAATATTACATTTTTTTACTTACGACAAAATTTTCGGCAATTTTCTTGTCGGCACTGATGTAACCACTTGCCCCCACACTAATGTACCAATTCCGAAAAAAATACACCAAAGCCACTGATCAATTGACAGCGCTTTCGTTGAAAATGCCATTTTTCCATATTGAATAATGATAACCTTAAATCATCAAGATAGAAATGTATTGGGACATGCTGTGGATACACATACAGCATGTATACTTACTTGAGAAATCATTGTAAATATCCAGATCGTATAAAAGATTGGGTTTGTAAAAAGCCCTTCTACCACATTACGTTGGCCGTGTATTTTGCGTGCATTAATTTCATTAAACAAAGTCATCATGACAAAAGTGTTAAAAATTATTGTAAAATGTTCCGTTGGACCAGCTCCTAGTTCCTGGCCACGTCCAGATTCAATATCCAATATCCAGTCACCTGAGGTGTAAAAGAACACGCTCGTAACATCCTGTGAAACTAAATTTCCATATAGATATTTACCAATAAATAAGAGACCAAATATAATAATCAGTTGATAAAATGCCTGCCCTAGAATATTTTTCATCATTGTGCGTGATATTAACGGTTTCGTACGGCCATAGGGTTTACGTAGTAGAAGATCAGGGGTTGGAAGCTCAGTAGCTAACGCCAAAGAAGCGAGTGTATCCATGATGAGATTCACCCAAAGCATTTGAACAGCCTTTTTGATAAATTATATAAGCAATTAGCTTACCTTAATATAGTTTTAGGATATGACACTTACTTTCAACGGAGAATCTTGAACAGCGCATGCGCCTATAAACGCTACTATTACAGCAACTACATTAACAGTCAACTGAAATTGCAGAAATTTGGCAATAGAATCGTAAACATTTCGCCCCCATAAGACCGCCTTCACGATACTACTAAAATTGTCGTCAGTTAATATAATGTCAGATGCTTCTTTTGCAACGTCGGTTCCTGCAATGCCCATTGCGAAGCCAACGTCGGCTTTTTTTAAAGCCGGTCCATCATTTGTTCCGTCCCCTGTTACAGCCACAACTTCGCGGTTTTCACTAACTGAACTATCAATAATTCCTGCGGGGAAAAATATCTGAGAAGTATAATATAAGCCTTTTCATAATTCTCTAATGTTACCTTTGACCAAGTTATACTTGTCCGTTGGCGATGACCTAGCTAACACGCGCAATTTTGGCCATACCTTATCAATCAAGTGCTGTTGGATCTATAAAACACAATATAATTTCTTAAATATTAATATTTCCAATCTGCATGTTTTTGGGTACGCTTACATCGCCGTTGCTATCGCGTATTCGTCTGTTGAACTCTTTACCCTCTAATATAAGGAAATCTTCATTAGGTTTCAATATACCACATTTGCTTGCAATAGAACGCGCTGTGTTGATATTGTCACCAGTCACCATACGAACTGTAATACCCGCACGCTGACATTTGCGAATAGCATCAGGTACCTCGGGGCGCACGGGATCTTCAATGCCTGTCAGGTAGATATTTGTTAAATAATTTGTAATTTGTTATCAAAGAGAATACATAACCACAGCTCTTTCATTTAACTTTGGAAAAATCATAAGTGATTAATCTATTCTGATCTGTTTATTGGTATTAAAATAAAGACTTATTTGTTTTTACGTCCAGCATAGAACGTTAGAAGTATATTAGTTTTGTCAAAGCGTTTGCAACGCTTAGACAGAAATATTAGATGTTCTGTGAATTATGTATACTTTATATAAACTGCAAGTTCTAAATCAATGGATATGTGGAGTAATCATTCTCCCAATTGCAAGAATTAAGAAATTGGCTTCAAATTCTATAGAAACATTGGAAACTTATGCAGATAGGTTGGTATTGAAAATGGGCGAAAGGCTCTTCCATAATAGTTAGTTCTTCGAAATAAAGCATTCGACTGCTATCGAATGAAATTTTCGTACTTGCTGCTGTTGTTTGAATGCATTAAGAACTTGAACATTTGTTTTGCCTCCCCTAATGGTAGGATACACATTAGACAGCAGTTTCCCCTCATTTAAAGGGAGAAATCACTGTACATTTTTCAGATTAATGTGCCTTTTTTTCATGACTTAATAAATTTTTTGAACGCTTTAGCAAACGTGGGGAACAATGCATTCTCTAAAAGAAAAGTTTTTCTTCAAAGTTCAAACGCCCCTAAAAGAGTGCCTGTGTCAAATGTATGTCTGCTGTGAAAGTTATAATATATTGATGTGTTACGTATTGATTGCTAAATTGTCGAGCGCATTGTCTAAATATGCTAATTTTTAAAACATTTCTACAAAAAAATATGTTAGTATAGCTTCATTGAATGGACATGAGACTAAGAGCGACTCGAAACGATTCAATGTCTCTGTCAAAAAATGAAATGTTTGAGAGGAAATTTATGTAGTTAATTACGAATTCGGCTACATAATTATAAGTCCTCTTGTCGTGCCATTGTCTAACATGTGAAGTGTAATGCGTGTGACTGTTCTTAACAGATGACACGGAAAAAGAATATTTGAACAGATCGCATAGTAATAGTAAAAATTAATAGAGAATTTATATATTTTATATAGTATTACGAAAATTACACATTTGAAATAATAAGTGCACACGAGAACCACCTGTTTTTCTAGAAAACAAAGTTTCTTAGAATAGAATGCACACATAAAACTGCAACAATTTCCATTCTATTCATTTAAATTGTTTAAAAGAACATTTAAAAAGAGATAGGAAAGGCGTTTTTGTTTAAGTTTATTTAAAGAGCATGGTTTCAGAGTTGATTGCTTTTTTGACTTAAGATAAAGTTATAAGCAAAAAATATACTTTAATCCCATAAAAAACACAAACAGTGTATATACAGCGAAAACATTACTGAAAGATTCGAAAAAAAAAAATATTTTTAGTTAACGGTAGTTAGTTTTTGTGCTTGTGCGTACATTTAAATAATAATTCTTTAATTAAAGTGAATGGATCCTTTCCCTAAAATGCCACAAAACCATAAATCAACTTCTCAAGAGATTAGAAATTTGATTATAAAGTTAAGAAGGAAAGAAAATTCGTACGGAGAAATAACAACAGCAATTTTAATTAGTCGTGCTATTGTTCGAACTATTATAAAAAAAATATAAGCACAGTTCAGGCTAACCAAGCGGTCGTACAGAATGTGAAAAACGAAATATTCTCAGAACTGTAACAAATGAATTCAAAACCGTTGTAAAGATCCAATGATTTTTATAGCCATATTTTTAAGTTAATATGATAAAACGCCTCGAGTTGCAAAGCTGTTTAATAAAAAAATGTTTAATATATTCGTATACGAAGCTAATATAGCGATGGCAATCCAAAATTTATTACCAAATGTAAAGCATGATGGAGGTTTTGTCATGAGGATGCATTTCTACGAATGGCTATGAAAATCGTTGGATCTTACAACGGCGAAATTTGTAATGACTGCGTACATTAGTGTAAAGAGGGTGGGATCTGTCGATCTGTTTTTGCTTTGTCTTTACCAAAGGGCAATGATCGGTTTAGCGGCAGTAGATGAAAACTGCTATTTTATTTTTTATTCTATTCTTTTTTCTTTTTGTAATCCTATCTTTAATGCAGATATTTACCAATTTGTATCTAATATTAACAATAGAAAGAAATATAAAAAGGAAGTTTGCTTTTGGCATTAATAAACGGTAAAAATACAAAAAAGAGAAGTGAAAACCAAAGCCTGAAGTCAGTTTGTAGATAATGGGGGCAGGTTTACTGTTACACGATTTATAAAACTGAATACGTGTTGCGTATGGCTTCAATGCTGGGCAGATGTTCATTAGGCGTCGGAGTCAATTTGATTCTTTCGTGGGTTTGGTGAAGTATCCTATAGACAACAATAAACCCTTTAAATTGCACACCGACACTATTTTAAATACCATAAGAATGCTTTAAAGTTGAGATTAAATTGACTAAGAAAATTTCAAATACATGAAAATTACTTTAAAATTTGTATTAAGGATACATTAAAATTTTCTTTAGAGGTTACCCTAGAGGTGACGTTAGAGTGATTTGGCTTATTCGCAACAGCCACCCGTCCGTCAAGCCAATATTCCTCATTCTTCGGCAGCGCATATGACAATGACGAAATACTATGAAAAGAAATGTATTAAGTTTAAGCAAGAAATGTTTACATGTTATAAGATGTTTAACTTGTTTGCGTAGTCCAAACGAAAGATAATATTTTTCAGCTCATTATTCATTGTAATAATTTGAGATTTCGGTGATATTTATTTTTAGAACTTAAGCGTTCAATACTTTGTCTCTTTCAATAAAACCTATGTAATTATGAATTGATCAATTTCTGCTCTTGAATTATATACCTAAAGCGATAAGATGCGCGGCAAAATTAATTTATGGAGTTTGACTGAAAGTGAACACGAAGAAATTGATTTATTTTGAAAACGAATGCTGCAGGAAAAAGACACTTGAAGGTCGCGGGTTTATCAAAACTATATAGTTATGTACAGAACGTCGGAGTGCGAACAAAGAATGTACGAGCGTTTCATAATGCTGGCAGCCTACACTTTTAGAGCGGTTATTTTGACAGTGGGGAAATAATATCTGTTGTGCGGTGAACTATCTACTTTGCGTTTAGGTAAGCGGATGTTTTTGTTGTATTGGATTACGATGGTTTGCCCTCTCATATTTTCGCAATTAGGCTCGACTGCCAAAACTAACGAACAAGTCTGATATAAAAGCGACGAGGATGTGAACAATATTTCAAGATTGCAAGGAGTGGCCAATCATTCATGGTGTACTTTCATTATCATTAATGTTATTATAATTATTATTTATTATACAACTCAACCGTATGAATTAAGTAGGCAGAGACCACGGGGACTATTAGGCTCGGAAGCAATCGAGGAGTATCCTCGTCCCTAATTTGGAACGTAATTAAAGGCCACAGTTTTGTAAAATTCCAAAAGCCTAATAAGTAAGAATCGCGACTACTACAACAATGTCCATGGGTTGAAATCTCAAGTGCGGTAGAGTTTACTTTCGTTGTAGTTATGGTAAGTACTCAATAGGTAACGACATAACAGTCACCGATTGAGCAGAGCGACCTGCTAAGAATCTAACAATAAAATAATAGATAACTTCTGCAATTAACGTTCGTGTGCCGAAGATAACCAAGCCAATTAAGGTCTTATTCAGAAATCATTATTATGTAGAACAATTTATAAAAAAATGAGTACAAAATAGCTTTATATATGTATGTACATTTAAATAATTGTTCGTTTTTTGCAATTAAAAAGTAGGTATTTGCATTAATTGTTATGATATAAAAGAATATTAATTATTATAAAGAATTTGCAAAAATGATAACATGATGGAAAAAAAAATTAAATATTAAAATTAATTTTGGAAGTAAAAAATTTAATTTTTAATAATATAAACTTTTTTGTATTGCGTGAGAGTTCTCCACGTTGTGCAAACACTGACAGAAGAAAAAAGAAAATAGTGGCACCGCTAGGGATATCAAAAGAAAAAAAGAAACGACATTCGATTTTTGAAACTAACACCCAAGAGCTTTAAAAAAAAACACAGTTGAGTGTAAACAAAAAGAAAAAACGATGGCATTGTACGCAAATTCGGAGTTGATATCTTGTGTTAACACATTTAAATAGACAAAATAAATAAGAAAGAAAAGAAACGACAGTGCGAAGTGCATAATTTTGAATTGAAGACTCGTTTAGTACATTGAAATAAATAAATTGACTTAAATAAAACTGCTGGCTGTGTATTCCACGAGCAAGACTGGAATTGAACAGCAGCCATTAAGAAGTACATAAATAAAATAAGAAATAAAGCGAAATTATTGATACATTATCTAACCTATATATACTATATACTTTCAGTTTTCTAATATAAATAATAATTATGGTACAGTTAATATTTAAATAAAAGCATATATAGTAGATCGTGTATAATTTTCGTTTTAAATTTTTTCTTTTCATTGTTACTTTATTAGCCCTAATTAGCCGTGGCAGTGCGCTTTCAAGAACAGTCGCAGGCGTATTCGTTTCACTCATTTATCATGCATATATAAAAATGGTGCCGATTTATGTGATTATAATAATAAATTATTACACATAATAAATTATATATACAGTAATAGTTTTCAAAGCTATTTTTATGTAACGGAACTCTTTGAAGTAATAACAATATTGTTTCTCAAAATACAAAAGCTGATTTCGCGTTTTAAACTCCTCTTTCTGCTTTTCGTTTGAATTGTCTCAAAGTATCCGGCGATCGTGCTTTATTCCTTTACTATTTTGATTTACAGCGTTCATCTTTTGCATGGTTTCCTCGAATAATTTTATATACAACAAATTTCTATGTATATCTATATATACATATATATGTGATCATACAGTTACTATTGCCTTTACTCACTTCTATTTTATTCCTGTTCATATTGCCTTCAAAAATTTGTCTTTTTTTTTTTAATTATTCTTCACAAATATATATGTGGATATGTGCGTATATAAATAGAATTAATGTTGACTAATCTTCGTCGAAAAATTCCTTTTTTTTTTCTTTTATAAAAATTTTTAGTTAGCTCAGTCGAAAAAATTTCCTATTTTCCCCGATAACCACTTGTTTTGCTACACATTGTATGTGGCGTGGCCATATGCAAAATCGGACACCAGGTGTTTCGCTAACATTTTATAACGCCAGACACAGTATAGTGTGCCAAGCCAAATGAGGACAGGTTTGCAAGAATTTGAAGGGCCGGCAGCTTGGACGAATACAACAGACCTTTAGGTCGCGATACTAATCACCCATGTGTAACCATACAACACCACACTACAAAATTAACACAAATCCTTTACAAGAACAAACATATACTTCATTTATTTGCGCGTTTGATTTATTTTGCGTTATTTGGTGTCTTTTAGTACCTGAATATAACTCTTTCCTACTACTATATCATAAGGACAAGCCAAGTTCCAGAGAGCAAATATCATAGGAAAAAAGTGTAGTATGCGATAAAATAGTATCAAAGTAGCAATTACGATCGTTAATACAAGCTAATTGATTGAGCAAAATTGTAACAGCAATTAACAAAATTTTTGAATTACTGAAACGGCAAGTAGCATGTATTTAATCAAGTTAATTAGGTATGTTTTGTCAAGCAACGTTCTGCCTCATTTTAAATGGTGAAAGTTATATTGCGGTAAAAATTCCTTATTGAAGGCTTCTTAACCAACCAACTGATATTTACTGTGGCATGTAGTTTTTAAAATAGGAACATGTATATGATTTCTGCCTTTCCTTTTGCAATTTGCATTTGTACGTACCTACTACACACAAGCAAGTTAAATTGCTTATAATATTTTCCTCGTCGTCAAAATTGGGATCATTCTCAATGTGAACTTCATTTACCGCAGCTTTTGACGGAACAAAATCCCGATAGGCAATACAAATTGTACGCAAGCCATCACAAGCCATAGGTTCAATAACTTCACGAATGAGACGCTCTTGCATATCACGTGTAAACTTTTCCAAGACACCATCATGACCGTAAATAAATGCACATCTATGAGAAAAAAAGTGGGAAGGTGAAAACGCAATATTCAGTTCAACTTACTTTTTCAATATAATTTCCGAAGCACCCTTACTATAAAGTCTGAAACCTCCATTTGGTCGAGGTATAACAGTTCCCATACTTTTTCTAACAGAATTAAAGGTATAAACACGGGTAAATTTATCCTCAGTTATCTCATCCCTTATCGTCTGATATTTCACACCCAAACCCTGAACGAAGCCAAGTAAAGCACATTCGGTTTTGTTACCAACCTGGGTCGGTAAATCGCCAGGGTTTTGACCAGGCTACAATGCGAAAAAGAATATTATTTTATTTGTTTATGAAAAAAATAACGTTACTACTTTATTGAGTTAGTTAGATATGAAATGTGCTATATTGTAAAAAAGGCTTACCAGAATATTTGATGTGTATGCTGAATTCACACTTATGCCCTGGGCTATAAGTGTGCCCACATGGCTCGGTATATCATTTAAAGTTGGCAGGACTTTACAGAGTTTTTCACAAATGTACGATTGCACGACAGTCATACGATTTGTAGTAAGAGTTCCAGTCTTATCAGAGCAAATGGCAGTGGCATTTCCCATTGTCTCACATGCGTCCAAGTGACGTACCAAATTATTATCTTTCATCATCTTTTTAACTGAATAAGCCAGGGAAAGAGTGACAGCCAAGGGAAGACCTTCCGGCACCGCAACTACCAAGACAGTTACACCTATAATTAGATGCTTCACCAAATTATTGGCGTATGTATTCTTCCAAGGTTTTTCTTCGATAACGAAAGTCTTTATGCAAAATTGAATAACTAATATAATAACCGTTAATACAGCGATTGTTGAACCGGCATAGCCAATTTGTATTGCGAGCTTTGTGAGCTTTGCTTGTAATACAGATTTTTCTTTCTTGTGGCTTGTTTCGGCAGCTACACCTGATGATTGTTGAACGTGGTTACCATCCGAATCCGACTTAACAATATCCGATGTCTGCATCTTGCAAGGTGTTCTGTCATCCTCTCCTGCATTGGATTTCACAAGCATAAAAAGAAGATACGTTAAAAAAAGCGATTACGACTACTTTAATTATTGTTCCTGAACCCAATTTCCCATATTTTCATAGTCGTCCTTAAGGTATGTCGTTATTTTTCTTCAAATGCTTTAACTACTTACGGAAGCTGTTTTTCCCTCTGTCACACCTAACACCAATGCAAGAGATTTGCTACCTATGTAATTTCTCTGAGCACAGTCGGACAATATTATCAAAAAAAGTAAAATATTTCTGCGGCTAGATTTTGAATTAATTTAAGTATATCGATCTGCCCAAATGTTGTTGGAACATACAAAATATTTTCAATTGATTTTCACATATGAAGGTAACAAAAAGACGTTCTCTATACAATGTTCTGGAAGAAATATTAAAAAATTGAAGACATTTTTATTCAATCAGTTGTTGTATAACTTCCGCATTCATAAGAAAATATAAAGATTGTATTTCCTGTTTTTCAAGCAGTACAGTAATAGAGAAATTACCACCCACACATGTTAACAAAGCAAAAGAAGATCCTCTCAATCTATGCTACACAGTATGTTTCAACCACTGATGTAAGTCTAGAAATTATGCGCCTCATAAACATATGTAAAATTATATTACGTCATTAATTATATAATCACCTGTTAAACTTTTGGTCTTTTTCGCCTTTTTAGCTTCTACACACATTCATTGATTCATAAGTGGAGTTTTGTATTTGTTTTGATTGATTGGTGATGTTGTAGGTGATGATACAGTTTTTAAGTAATTTTAGGTATTTTGTTGGTACACGTAGTTGTAGTTA
Organism: Glossina morsitans morsitans; assembly: GCA_001077435.1. Lineage (NCBI taxonomy): Eukaryota > Metazoa > Arthropoda > Insecta > Diptera > Glossinidae > Glossina > Glossina morsitans. The sequence continues at coordinate 69,187 of CCAG010020419.1, read as the reverse complement.
TATGTTAGAAAATGTAATGTAATTGGTAGGTGGCCGTCGATTATATTACGTACATGCAACACGTACCATAACAAAAAAGACGTAATATGAAAACAAAAAAAAAAAGAAAAGGGAAATTTATAAATGCCGGGCTTAAAAGAAAATGCATATTGCACATACAATACTGAGTATATTTTTTCTACACATTTTTTAATTAATGATCAATCAAAAAATTTTAAAGAGAGAGATAGGAGAAAGTGTGAAAAACACCATATTATAAGTATTAATCTTTATTTGCAATATTTGTCTAAAAAAAAAAAAAACATATATTTTACTCTATTACGTCGTTCTCCTTATTTCCATTACAACCGTTAAAAGTTTACCACATCAACTCTTTCGTTTGCTCTTTTTATTTGAGTTTTACTGTGTTCGTCTATCAATCTCCAACCAGGCGCAACCATCACCTCTTTTTAGACCGTTCACAATGCAATAGACATAACAAGTAAGAACTTTCTACATGCATTTTAATTTTATTACTGAATTCTAAAAATTGCCGTGATCGATAAGCAAACACACAGCAATTATTGACTTGAAACTTACAACAAATATATTGTGGAGATATGGACATATTGACTGCAAAAAATCATCTTGTTTCGCTAAATAACATGCTCACTATTAAACCGGTTAAGAAAGTTGTATTCGCCTTGCGGCGAATTTTGATGCTTGTCAAAACTAATGTTTTGTAATATTCGTACATATTCCATTAAATTTGAACATATTGTTTAGTTGATCGAGACGATTTTTACATTGCTCTTTAAATTTTCCTTAAAAAATATTAATACCGCAGAAGAGATCAACATCGTAATAGCTGTAAGTTATATTTTTTGTCTATTGTGGGCGTGCTTTTTGTACCAACTAAGCCCTATCCGGGCTGCAATCTTTGATTGTTTTCATAAATATATTTTCAGACCAATATTTGCTTTTAACCATTAGTCATAGCTTTTTGCTTCTTGTGAGCACAATTGTGACAGAATTACGCAAACTTGGCTCTAGTCAACAACTAGGGAGCTCATGTAGTAAAATTTCAACCTTCTTTCTGTTTTTTTGGCCACGACAAGAATAACACAATGGAAGGGGACGTAGCTGTACATACTTACAGCATGTTGCAAACGGAAGAACAAAACTAATAGGTTGGAGGGAATCTTCTGTCGTATTTTAAATAGGCAGGTAATTTTTCTTGTAAACAAAAAAAAACATCTAACTAGTGAGTCATTCGGATTTTTGTTTTGTTTTTTACCTGTTGCATAATTTAAAGGGAATCTTTTTATATCGTTCATCATTTACTTGTGATATTTAAAGTGAAAAACATGTCAGTAGATAAAGCGCATTTACGAGAATGCATTTTGTATGAATTCGAAAAAGGAAGCAAAAATTTATGTGCGGTATTTGGAAAAGATATTGTAAATGTTCGTATCTGTCAAAGATGGTTTAGCAAATTTCGTTCCAGGGATCTGAGCCTCCAAGAAAATAATCGATCTGGACGACCATCCAAGATCGATAATAATCTTTTGCGACCCCTGTTGGAAAATAATCTACATTTAACAAGTCGAGAAATTGCGGAAGAGTTAGGCATTCATCATACAACTGTTGAAGTGTTTGAGTTCCATATGAATTAACGGAAAAGAATTTGTTTGACCGTGTAAGAATGTGTTCATCACATCTGATTAAACACTATGCGGAGCCGTTTTTGGACAAGCTATTTACTGGAGATGATTACGAGAATATTGAGAGAAAAAAATCTTACTGCAAACCAGGAACATCATCAGCAACAGTTCCGAAACCAAACATACATCAACGAAAAGTACTGCTTTGTTTATGGTGGGACAGGAAAGGTCCAGTGCACTACGAGTTGCTGAAACAGGGAAAAACCATTAACGCGGATTTGCACTGCAACCAGCTAGATAAATTGAACGCAGCTATCAAAGAAAAAAGGGCTGCATGAATGTGTAGAAAAGGGATAGTGTTCCACCACGATAGTGGTCGACCGCATACTGCAATGGTGACACAATAAAAACTGAATGCGTTAAGATGGGAAGTCCTTAGCTACCGTATTCATCTGACATTGTACCATCTGATTATTACCTGTTCATATCACTGCAAAATTATCTAACGGAAAAAAAGTTCAAGTCTTTTGAAAGTGTTTCTAAGGGAGTTGCTGACTATTTTATCTCCGAGGACGAAATCTTCTACAAAACAGGAATTCACAGGTTACCTACAAGATGGCAACAGGTTGTAACAAATAACGGAGTATATATAATTGATTAATATTAAACACGTATTTTTATAAATGAATTCAAATATTTTCTTTAAAATACGACAGAACTTTCCCTCCAACCGAATAGTTTATCGCTTTTTGGTGACGGAGTGGAGAAATAAGGGTGATGTTGCACAAAATTTACATTCGACTTTTCGGGATAATCATAAATATTATTCATTTTACTCATGGTTTGTATATAACACACCGGTCTGAAGTTTCCGGAACAATTATATGCTGTGTGTAACAGATACCCATATTATTTTTAGGAAGTTGCAATCTTCAAACATAAAAGAAAATCTTGAATATAGCGGAATAAACGCATAAGTTTTAGACTACTGTGAGAAAATTGTATCAATTGTCGTTCTTATTGGTGCCCCATGCACCGTATCCTGTAAATCTGACTAATCTGTTTGTAAATCCCAAGAGGATGATTCATTTGGATTTGGATTTTCTGAACTGTGGTGATATAGGATCACAGTACTCAACTTTGCTTAGTTTTTAGTAATTGTAATAGATTTATATGTTATGGCAATAATTAAAGTGGTCGAAAGGAATATGTTTGTTTTGATGACCTTAGAAAAACCAATATACAAGACATTAAAAAAGAAGGAAATAAAAATTTAATAAGATAAATTAAATAAAGGATTGCTTTAAGGGATAAAATTTGTCATAAAATTTTTTCTTTGTCAAAAATAAACATTTAAAAAGAAAAATTTAATTTCAAGATTTCAATAAAAAATAAATGCAGATATTTTTATGATAAATATCAAACTTCGTAATCAAGACGCTCTTCGGCTTGTTAAACGATTTTTTTGAATATTGTTAATTAGTGTGAATAATTTTACGATAAATATCAAGCGCCATAATCAAGACGTTCTTTGTGCTGTTATGGGATTTTTTTAAATATTGTTAACTATAAAATTTAAAAAAAAAAAAGAAAAAATTACTTTAAAATAAAAGTTAAGAAAAGGAACAACACTACCTGCCATTGCGGAATTTACGCACTCCGACTCTACTGCAAGTTTTCTTAATTTGGCTGTTTTTTATCTCTGACTCTACTCAACTCAACCTGCGAAATGTGGTTTGGCCACAAACTCTCAACCTCTCTCGAAAATGGGGACATTAAAATCCGCCAGAGATTATGCCCGTACCAGAAATGAGTATTCTTTGTTTATTCAATCCAGAAATAAATTCTTACCAATAATCGAACTCAGCCGAAATTTATACCATGATTTCCCTAACTTAGAGATTTTTTTCGTGCATCTAATTTAAAAACCTGTCTTTCCCACAAAAAAATTGCAAAGTCCGAAAAAGATGCAGCTGATCGTTTCAAGCCCCAAATTTACACCTTCTCTCGAAATTCAAACAATAATTTTTCCCTTAATTGTCTCCATTGACTTCACAGTCAACAATCAAACGACCCAATACTGAGAGGGCTGTCTCAGTTCTAATTACAAAGACGATAAACCCTGAAATCATCATCCCCCTTCCAATATAAAGTCTTTAAATCCAGAGACCGACAATCTTTGTTCTGATCACGAAATGATTATTGATTCTACCAATTCCTTAAACCTATCTGAAGTCTCTGAACGTATTCAACAATTATATACATAGTGCCAAGCCCTCCTCTAAAACAAATTCTATTATTACTTCCACCACGCGTCGATTTCGCGATCTCCATAAGAAAATTCTTAATCAACGACGCTCTTCTAGGCTCCTAAAAAATTATACCCTCTCTCAGGCTGGAAAAACGTAACGACTGGAAACAATTTTGTGAAAATTTCAATAGCGACATGTGAATTTCAGATCTTTGTACTGTGAGAATTTCTAGAGATATCACTTCCTATCGTTGTTCCATATACACACACCTCTTTAACGAGTTCTGTGAGCAGCTTTTTGTACCTTCTGGTCCTAGAATCTCCTTTGTATCCCTTGATGAGGAACGTGATAACTTTTTCCCAACTGACACATCTCTTTCTGAACTCGATGAAGACATTAGATTGTATTCGTAACAATCAATGTTGAATATCGAAAGCAGATTAATTCTACTAAAAGAATATATCAATATTCGAATTATCGGTTACATATCTTCATGTTTCAATCATTTATTAGCCCTAATGCGAACCACAATAAAAAAACAAATGCTAACAATGAACATACCACTGATCATGAGTAAGCTCGAGTCTTAACTCCGCTTGTCTATTATCTAACCGCTTCATCGGCCAAATTATCCCAATTTCAGAAATTTCCCTCAAAGATACACTATGATTACACCGTTACATGACTGGTCATGTCGCGTACGGCCCTCGACTTAATACAAAACCTTCCAACCACAATAATAGCTACACATACTTAAGAAACCGGTCAATTGAAAATTTCTTTTTAAGCAAGAAAGCTAAAAAACTAATTTGATTAAAGATTGAGAAACTCGGAAATTGGCGACCTGAAAAGCGTTCCAATTTTAGCGCCCCCCGTCATTCATGCCGGTTTCAAGTTAGACTTCAATCTATTAAAAGAAATATTGCTCTTTGTAAATTTCTTAAAACATTCAATACTTGAAGTCGGAGAATATAGACAATGTTTCTGGAATGTTTAAGAGAGCAAACAATTTGTGGGAAGTCATGCATTGACCCGAAGCTACTGGTAATGACACTACTTGTTATTCACAACAATATGCAACAAGTGATACTTGCGTAGATAATCTGGAAAACACTTTCGCGTAACAACCAATATTTGTGAAAGTTTGAATAAATTATCGATTGATATTTGCGAAATAAAACAACATATATATACTTATCAAAATAAATCCCGACAGAGAAGTGCCAGCGGGCACCATTGTAAACGACGTTCTAGGAAGGTGCAAGGTTGGGTTTGAACACATCACTTCCGCTTTAGCACTAACGCCAAACGATGTGAGCAACTTTGTAATTTCATAAAAGGCGAAACGTCAAGATAGATAGTTCAAGTAGTCGCTCCTTTGTGTTCGATGAAGAAACCAATCTAAATTTTTTAATAGATGGCGGTGCAGAAATTTCGGCATTGCCAGTTTATTAAGAGATTACAAACCTTCTTGCGATGCAGTTTTAACAGCCGCCAACGATTCATCCATTTTCACGTTTAGCAAAAGGCTCCTAATGTTGAACTTGGTCTACGTACAGAATTTTTTTTCGCTTTTAGCCCAATTTATCCAAACCCATAATTGGCGTCGATTTCTTGGATAAATATGATTTATTAATATCTACATCAAACCTAAATCTTTGATTGAGCCTCTCGCTAGTCTACAGGTGTAAGCTGGCCCTTCTATCTACCATTTTCAGCGGAGAATGGATATCCTAGCCTCCTAAAGGAATTTCCTTCTGTACGGACGAGACCACAATAGACCTCTTAAACACTTTATTGTCCACGGAGTTCCAGCAGAACGAGCATTACCTTTTTTTGGACATAGAAGATTCGTTACCAAAAAGGGAACCTAACGATTGGCGACCATGCGGAAGTTTCATATTTAATATTGTAATCAAAGCCTAGCACCAAATTTCCATGGTTACCGAAGATATTTATAAAACCTCGCCCTTTCAGATCACCCTTTCGCCATATTCAAATTTGTTCGCATGCCTTTTGTCCTTCGCAATCCTGCTGGCACTTTTTAACGTTTTGTTAATGAAGTACTTTATTGCAAATTATTGTGTTCATGTACATTGATGATGTTCTTATTATCATTTCGAACGAAGAAGAACGTAATGAACATTTAAGGACGCTTTTCAAAAAACTCTACGAGTGCGGGCTTACCATTAATCTAGAAAAATATACTTTCGGAGTATCGAATATAGATTTCTTGGGTCATGTATTCGAAAATGGGATTAAGATGTCTGCGGAGTGAATCAAAATTGTTAAAGAATTTGACCCTCCTCAGAAAGTTAAACAATTACAAAAGTTGGTTGGAATGATAAATTATTATCACAAATAGGCACATAGCCCATCAGAGCTGCTCTTCATAATATGATGAGTCAAGCTTTTATACTGAAGCAGAAAATGTTAGATTGTAATGAGGTAGCAGAGTTAAAAGTTTTGATAACATCAAAGAGAGGTTTTCTGAACAAATTTTGTTAGGCTGTTTTAATAGTGAAGGTGAACTCTCACTTATAGATAATGCTTCATTTTCGGCGGTGCATTTCACCAATACTTTAAAGGTGAAAGTTCAAAAGCAATTAACCATTTTTGGATGTACTAAGAACTTTCGAAATTTCTTTGAGGGACGGTACTTTCCAGCCTATACGGACCAAAAATCTCTTACTGTTACTTTTATATCTAAAACCGAAAGAAAGGCACTTCAAATTTGTCGCTCAATTCAAACAAGAGTGGGCATCCCAGGTAAAAACAATTTAGTAGTCGGTATTTTACCACGTTCTTTTGAGGTTAACGGTATTAGTGACATAGACTTGAACTGGGATCTAATAGAGGAATAATTATATATCTCCTTTTACCTTTTCTGTTACAACCAATCATGGTAATCAATTCATATTCGAAATTACAAATTCTTAGCAACCCATAAAATAGATATTTCAACTTACCATACCACCCACAAGCAAAAGCAAAGATTGAACGTTTATGCAGTAGCTTAAGGCCACATATATAGTCTGGGATAGGGTAGATCGATTGTGTTATGATTTATGAATTACCACTTGTATTATTAGGTCCACACTCTTTTTCCAAGGAAAATTTGAATGCTCCTGTAATTCTGCGAACTTGTATGAGGCGAAAGAAATCGACTTCCTGGAGAGATTATAACGCTCAGTTCCAACGTTCAAAATCAAAAGAATATTTCAAAGAGGTTTTCTCAAAAATCACGCATCGTCAGAATCCAGAAACAAATGTTTATACTTATGAAGACGTAGCAGACTGCAAATATGTCTACGTCCGTTGGATCAACAAACGCTCACTTTAGTGTCCATACGAAGAATTTTACAAAGTCTTATTTATTTATTACTTGAAACTTTACCATATTACTGACAACTTCAGTTTTCACTTCACTTCTGTTTATCCCGCACAGTAATCATTTTCCATTAACTATTAAGTCATTCGTTATCTTAATATGTATTGATGACGATGAAACATTATTTTCCTTCAGCCCAACCTTACTCACGTCGCCATCATTCTGATTTGATGGCTCTTCACAATATGCTAGTTCAACTCTATGGTATTAAACCAAAGGAAATCTGAGAAGCTACCAGTTTCAACACGAAATATATTCATAACTTGATACTTTATAAATTTACATAAGTTGGCGAATATAAACCCGTACCTTAATCTAGACGTCCTGTTCGATCATTCACTTCACTTCAATTTATATATGGATCAATTCTTAAATAAAGCTACATCAGTGCTTTAAAAAATGTTGGTCTAAAAAGTTGGTGTAGAAAATTTGACGACACACACGTAACAAAAAAACTGTTTCTGAACCTGGTACGATCTATACTCGCATAATCCTCGCTTCCGTAGTCAACCTCTTACCATGTTCTAGCAGTTGTGCCTTTATAAAAAAAGTTTCCGCCTTATTTGCTAAGGAAATTAACTTGGAATGCACTTATCCCACTGCCATCATACGAACATAAACTACCATTTATATCCTTATATATTATTCATTTCAGAAATGAAGCTTTGTTCTAGGTATCTGCTTTATGGTAAATTTACCCCACGTAGATCCAATTATAAGGTAGTTTACGCACTCAGTGTTATTTCTAAAAACTGAAATAACATTTATAATCTAATTTCTCTACCGAGCTCAAAACTATCCGCATATATCAGTACATTTTTCATACAGATATATATATTCTATATATAAGTATATTTTATATTCGGTCTATATATAGTAGTATATTCTTTATATCGTAGCATAGCATTTTAGCATAGTTATTATTTACGTTATTTGATATTTGACCTTAATTAAACGTGGTAGGCTTAAACACGCCTGCACCGCCCAATACTGTACCGCCGTACGGAGGGAAGTGGAAATACCACAATATCGGCTAAATTGAAACGGTAAGAAAAGATGTTGTGTTCGTCTTTCTTCTTGATTGAATCGCCATAGAGGTAGGACGTAAAATCCGGCGTGACAGGTGCCGAATTAGTGTTAATCAGAGTAAAGATCGTGTGCTGTCCTACAACCATCAACAATAGGACATTTTAAGCTAGGATTGCTTTGTTATAATTAGGATCTAAAATATGGAATTTGTATACTTTCTCTAATGCTTAATATATGAGAAACAGGATTACCGAATAGTTTTATTTCAAAAGAAAGCAACGGGAAGGGAACATACCGGAGGTAATAACATTTGGGTGACTCGCTGAGGCTACAGCAGCATCAATTATTTGGATAGGAATTTCTTCTAAATTAAAAAAAGAAAAATTCACATCCTCACATGACACCCGAGCAGGGGCACATTATATGATAGATAAATCAAAGAGACGATGGTAGGGGCAGTGCGCGGTGTTTCGTTTAAAAGTACAAAGTACAAAACCAAAAGAACTTTGACATAATGGATAATTACGAAGAAAAATATTTGGAGAAATTGGAAATGCAGATCGGGGTCCGGGTAGCAGCCACATCATCCGTTGAAGGAAGATTTGCATTATCAAGGAAAAAAGCAGCCAAATCACTTCTTGAAGAAAGAATTGCATTGCCAAGGACAAACAGTAAGTACAATTACAATTTTTCAATAATCGGAACGGAGGAAGATCTTAAACATTTAGAAGGAGGAAAATTGGCGTAAGCAAGGAAAACAATAAGTTGGGAAAATCAATTTTTCTATAATCATAATCGGGCGAAATAGTAAGGTGCTTACAGTCAAAAAAAAATCTCTTGTTATCATTGTGTATGGAGAGGAACTTTCAATTTTAATACATCCTCAGTAACAAAAGCGCCGACCGTTTCTGTTCGTTTTTCAAAAAAAAAAAAGGAAACGAAAAGTGAATGATTAAAATGATTTCTCTCTGGGATAAAATTTTGATAAATGCAAATAAATAAATAATTTTTGTTCATATCCGTGCGGAAAATTTTAATTTGTATGTTAAATTCTCATAAATATATTGTACGTAGAGTATAGGATAGAGACTTATATTGAAAGGACAGAATATGACGTCTCTGTAGTGAGTGTAGTATGAATAGTGAAAATAAATTATCTGGCAAGGCCGTAATAATCTTGGGTTCGATTATTAGCTAAATTAAAGAGGGTAATGATAAAGGTGGTGTAACCCCAAACAAAACGATTAATTGTGTGTCCTGTAAGTTTTAAACGTGAAGTCAAGGTAACCATCGAAGGCTCCGTGAATTCGACAATAGTTTCATCAAAAAAAAAAAAATTTCTTAATGGGGAAAAGTTCTAGAATTTGTGCGACATTGAGGTACAGTATAATAACAACGAATATATTGAAACTAAAGGAAATAATCGATTTTAATTTTATGTATCACATGAAAATATCTTCATGCGATCAATTTTTGCGAATTGTTTCTGCCGGCTTTTAGTGGGTTGAAAGTCAATTTTCTACCCTGTTCCCATCAATTTTCGAGATTTTATCGCCGCGATCTATATTTGCCCCATTAATCAGACAGTTTGAGTACCGTCGGGGTACCATTCCCGAAATTCATTTTTAAAATATAATTTTAATTACAGGGCTCAACACCGTTATATCCGTTTTCTTTTCGACATCCTTATAGTTTTATTAACAATATAATTGCACGCGTTCGGAATCTTGCGGGCTTTCCGCCAATAGAGATATCTCTCCCATTCAGTCTGACGATCCGAAAACCCATATTTTAATTACTTAAATTATTGTAATTTATATCTCAAAAAGAATTGTAATTATAATTCAAAAGAAAAGTTTTAATAAAAATTATATCAAATTGCCACATATTTTGTTGTCTTCGACAGTTTAGGGTATCTCTTACTTTACGGAAAATAAAAACGGTGGAAAAGTGTTGTAAAATAGATATTATTTCAACAATTGTAATACCAACATATAGCTATTAAGGATGGCGACATGAGCCTACACATTGCGTAACGATGACTTAGTATAGCATCTCATTGAATTCCAACTTCATACAACCTGACTCGAAAACCTCCGCAAACGTTGTGGTCAATTTGGAGGAAGAAATCACGATACTGCCGGCCTAATTCGTTTACTGACTACACAGGAGAAACATATACATATACTCACAAACATTACGGAACAGGCATCGTTTGAGTCTCAAATGCTACAACACCGACATATGCTAATAATGGGATAAAATTGCAAGGCCAAACATTCAAAGAGATGGTTTGTCAACCTGACCGTGAATTTGCCGCTGAAATAATATAAAAATGGTTGAAATTAATAATCGCCGATGGACCGAAGAAGACTTTCTACGTGTTTTCCCCGTAAAACATTCAAGGACTTCGTATTGGCGCTCCAAGCTCTAATGAATCGTGTTGGATATACGGAACAACAAAAGCTAGAGAGAATTTATAGTCATGCTTTACCGACATACCTGTGGTATATCCGAAGGTATTTCCAGAATAAAGACGAGTTGCTCGAATTGGCCGACGATCTGGAGAGCGTGCCGTGCGGAACGCGCCCCCGTAGCCATAATGCAGCCTCCCCGAAACCAATTACGAGCAACACAACGCGAACAATACAGAATGGTACGGCTGACAACGACAGAGCGAGTCAACCTGGTGCACCTGCTGTATTCTATCTATATTATATTCGTCGGACAATCGCGACCAAAGTTTGCTCTCATCATCCAGGACAAGACTCGTTTGAATGAGCCGATAGTGTGCAGCGTAGACTGAATACACAGCAGCACCAAGAAGGGGTTTAAAGAGCAAGGAACTGCGAGTCTGAAGAACGAGAACCCTCATCCATAATAAAAACCGTCTCGCAAACAAAAGCAGATCACACTAGCCTTTATTTCGAGAAAAGCAGATTAGCAGCCAAACTAATTATTGCGGGTTACACGATAATTGCAACGCTCGATACAGGGCCAACTAGTGGCTTTATAACGGAAGAATTTGCATGGAAGTTGCAAAACCGACATCAAAGAATCCAGCAAAAAACGAGCATCCAACTAGCCGATGGAAAAAGGCTAGAAGCCGATAGATCGTTTCAATGCCCGGTACAACTTGGAAATCTAACAACTCCATTGCTGTTTGTGGTAATGCCAGAGGCGACCGAAGAGGCCATGTTAGACCACAATTTTTTGTGAGCTTTTGGTACAAACATAACATGCTCAGACCGAACAGCTTCCTGCGCAGCTAAATTAAATACGGGGAAAACACAATGTCACACAATTAAAATGATGGCGTATGAAAGATAACAGAAGTGATGAGAAATGTAATCCTAATGGAATGTTATAGAGAGTGACACATTACTAAACTACGAGAGTAGAATGTTCGCTAGTAATAACGGAGAAACAGATCCGAAAGAGATGGTAAGTACAAAGTGTATGATGCCACCACATTATGAGGGATTAAATACCTCATCAAAACCAGAGCAGAAAGTTGTAGATCATGTGTCACTGAGACAGGTTATTAAAGCATCAAGCAACAAAGACGTAGAAAATGAGGCCTTTAGTTCTTTCATACACAAGGAGCTGGTAGACAGAATCTTATTGTCGAAAAAGCTAAAAGCAAGTTTTAATTCCGAAAGGAAAAGGGGTAGATTAACCATATATAAGAAGCCAACCAACAAAGAAACCAAGAAACGAATATATAAGAAGCTGGCTGGTCTAATATTGGCCATCTGTAACCAAAACTGGCGAGAATTTCAGCTAGAAGAATTAGCATATGACATACGACAGAGAGTCGAGTCTCTGGATGAGATGGAAGTGCATCAAAGGGCAAGACGGAAACGTATCGAGCGCCTAGCTTTCCATGGGAAGCGAAAATGGCGATTGATTCTAAATCCGTATGGAAGAGGAAGAGTTGTAGGGCTTATTCCAAGAGATTCGTAATCTGCATAATGATGCAAAAACGCGATAGGTTAGTGCTGTTGATATAAAGATGATCCTCTATGAATGCTGTTATAAAACCAATAGGTTAAGATTTCGAAATAAGTCGTCGATACAGTAAATATTGAGCACTGCATAAAAGAGAGAACGATACGAGACTGACAGATTAGCACCAGGTGCTAAATGAATCATATTGTTCTCTAATAATGTTATAAAAACGCAGCGTTAAGAATTGTTGTTATTGGACACACTGGATGCCGAATAAATAATGCTATAAGAAGGTTGATGATGATTTATGGTACTTTAATCAGCAGGGTGCACGATAAATGATTTTACATGCCATTGGCTTGTCACCGTTGAACTAAACAAGACATAAATGATTATATAAACCGTTGGGTTATGTGGGTACATGTAGTTGTAAGTTATTCTTATGTATTTAAAGTACGAAAAGTATATTTTACTTTCCACTCATTTTTTTATAGTAAGCAGTTTGTTATTCTCTTCTCGCTATTATAGGGATGCCGTAATGAGTAAGAACTGTATAAGTAAGAACGGAATGGATTAGATATATCACATTCGAAATAACTTAGTTGACACACTTCGAAAATGATCAACTAACCGTTGGGAAATGCGAATTACTTTTCGAACAAAAGCATAGAGAAAAACAAGATGACTTCCTTCTTAGTTCTTCTGGGTCGAATATTTTGATAGAAGACTGTCCGTTCCGTGCATATTTTAATGTTTAGCCGCAAGGTTCTTTCGTGACATAATTTAATTAACAAAAAGATGTTAGGATTTTTATTCAAATGAGGAATATAAATCACCAAGGTAAGGACGCCTGGAATAGTCGTAGCACTATTAATTCGGATAAGAAAATTTTCTAAATAAGAGGGAAAAATTCGCCTCCTCACAATACAATCAAGCCTACTCTGTTTACTCCTCCTAAATTGTCGTTATTACACCTAAATGAAAACATTAAATTAAGAAAGTCGCATTACGGGATAGGTACAATAAGTAACATTTTAGCTTTTTTCTACCCTTTATACCAACACTTTCCGTTTTATTTTTATTAAAAGAGTTTTTGCTTCTTTACTTTTATCATCTACGCATTTTACGTATTATATGCTAACTGTTGAGAAATTGTCTTTTCATACTTTTGCGAACTTATTAAGTGACGTGATATATTATGGGCTTTCTCGCTATTTCTTTTATCTTATTGCCCTTTTACTGGATATATGAGGCGCAAAGTTATCTTCGGCAAAAAAATTGTTGAGATCAAAGGTCTGATTAATTATTGAAAATCGTCTGAAAATACCAAACTCCACAAGAATCTGATGCACCAAAATATCTAAACACAGATATTTATAAGTAAGCTACATGGGTGCATATTTTGAAACTTTAACTTCAGAATTAAAATTTCAAATTTGAGCATATACAAAATATGGTAAATACGCACATTCGAATCCCAGACTATAGTCGGAGAGGAGTAGAAAGACGCCGACAACGAATAGTGCGTTGTGCTTACATTCGATGTAAAAACACCTTTAACTTAGCTGACTCGTCTACCTAAGACCATCACATGCAGGTTTCAGCTTCTACCCTTGATATTTGGTTAATTCTTCAACTGCACGTTCATATATGAAAGGGACAATGGCACACACTTAGAAAAGTGAACGCACATGTTCCAAAAGAATCTGCCCTTGATCGGCTTACCTGAAGTATTATAAACATCGACGTGCCAAAGCTGTCAACACCTAGGCGACATCAGCGAGGTGAAAGCCATCACACGTATATTAGCCTACGTAAACGCATCGCTGAATGCGGCGATTTACTTGTAGTTGGGTGTAAAAAGTAGTACAAATATACAGCCAAAGAAAGTAGAAAGTCTGTAAGAGAATGCGCTGCAGATGAGGGGGCCAAGAATTAAATAGTTAAAGTAATATAATAAAGTAGTGGACATATAGACGGTATGGGCAGGCAACCCACTACCTTATGCAGTTTCTCATGACTAAAGTAGTTTTTGAATTATTTTGAACCTACGCAGGCGTGACGGCTCATCGGCATGGTTGAACGAATAGGACACGGGAGAAGGCGCTGAACTTGAAGAAAATGCTATCCACGCTGTGAAAAGCTTTGCAAAGATGTCAATCAATCATACATTCAACAACGGTAGCTATTAGCAGCAGAATGTTTATGTAATATAAAACATAAAAAAAGGACGTTGAAAAGCGAAAAATGCGAATAGCTAAAATTTAAAAAAAGAAAAAAACGCATAGTAATCGTTGATTTTTCCTAAAAACCGAAAGACAACTGCATATTTGTGAGTAACGAAATTGTGGATAAGGTGTGAATAAAAAATCATGACTCAGTTATGTGTGCGCGAATAAACGATTAGCCAGATATAGGGCTTAAAATTAACTAAATGAAAACTTCTCATCAATGTTAAAGAAGTGTTGCAAATCCGATAGAAGGCAAAAGTCGTTAGTCAAAATTCTGAGTGGCGTAAAATTGCCCAAAACATTGCGAATCAGTAACAATCGAAGTGCAACCAGCGAAACAAACAGATAACATCACAAGGTACAAGTTATAAGTGGGTCGATATAGTAAAATAAGTCTGCAAAAAGCTGTGTAAAACTCTACAATTTAAGAATTACGATGATTAACCTATCGGAGTCATAAAATAAATATGCTTTCTCCAGCTAACAATTCACGAAAAGTTTACAGAAAATTCCCAGGATATTCGGCATGTAAAAGATTTAAAAACTAGTCCAAGGAATCCAACGCGTAAGTGTTTTTGAAAACTTTAAATGCAAAGAATTTGTTTAAGGCCTGACAAGTGCAATGGTTGGTCTTCGAAGAGAGAAATTGGTCGAGTATGTACAAGCTCAAAAGTTTAAAGAGTTATGAAATGGGAAGACTGTAATTTCTGTAAATAAACTCCTCTTAAGCGTTTTAAACAATTTTTTGCAAATATTCTAACTTTACACATAGACGCTAACGTTACTCACAGTTGTACGAATCCAATTTGAAGAGCGTTAAAACACGCAAAATGGGAAGTGGATTGATAGTGGATGAAAAGTGGAAAAAGAATTTCCCGAGTTTATGTAAAATTCGCCCTTAAATCATTAAGTAGAAATCTGAAAAATTAGACGTTCTTTCAATAAAAGCTGAGGCAAAGACTCTAACTGTTCTCCTCCAGTTGGCTTAGACTGTCGATCCGCTGAAAGATTGTATAAACTGCCAAAAATTTTTATGGAATACTCCATGAAAACGAAATCTTAGTACCCAACGAAACCAATACCTAATTTATGTTGTTTTAAAGGTCAATAGTGCAACAATAACCTTGTGCCAGAAGTTTAATAGATAATTATAACGAGAATAGATGACGAAAACAAGCCTTCAAGATTCAGGTCGCCTTCTCAAAATAACCCCACTTGACTTCGCAAATATCATTTTCGGCCTGGAACCAAAGCTAAGAGTCATGCAATTTTAACAAAAAAATTACCAGTTGAACTAGAAAAACAAATTGTGGGTTCGTCGTCAAATTCGATCTAGCAATCGGCTTTAAACGGAAACGATGGGATCATCCATCAAATAACTCGTCCGTAAATAGATTCAACCTTCAATTCAGCTATCCTTTGTCATAGCTTTCAGAATGGAAGATAAATGCACCATTCAAAAAATTTTCCAGCTTAAACCAAAATGCCGATTACCCCAATCCAGACAATCAAATGATTATTCATTGCAGTATTTGCTCAAGAAAAGTTTAAATTTTTTTTAAGTCCAGCTTTTGAGAATCCTTTCATTTCTCTTTTCTTCTTATCACATTAATTACTTGAGAGCTACACTACATGAACAATTCTATAATAATCCTCCGCAATCATATTCAGTATATCAAAAACAGTTGGAACAGCGTCACAAACATGCGTTTGGTAAATTGAGTATCGTAATTAAAATATTCTTATCATCAAGTAAGTGTTTTTTATAAGTTGTATTAAAAACTCACAGTGAAAAGTGGATGACATACCTACCTGACATGGAATGAATGTGCTAATCTACATTAAATATTTCTAAATATACCGAAATAACCTATTGCCAATGATACTAAGTTCGTCTATGGGCTTTTTTACAAATTACAAAGAAATTCATATTTTAGCAAATTACAAAGAAATTCATATTAAATTACCATTTACCAATCAGCATTCTTGTAAATCGACATTTTTTACACCATAAAACAGTATCTATTTTACAATCTAATCTGTGATAACTATATATAACTTTAATCGAAAGTTTTTATTTGCTAGTTTTCCTTCGCTATATACATTATATGCATTTTTGAGCCCTAATGAACTAGGATAAAGTAAATATACAACGTTTTTAAATAAGTGTGTAAATAGTTCATGTTAATTTACTCTTTCTGGGTAATTTTATGGGTATGGTAAATCATTCCCAAAATCAAGTGTTGTACGTTTGATGGAAAGTTACTTTTAATCTATTTACCTAATAAACGTTGAAGACACTTCATAAAAGGTCATAGAAGTGCATTTGCAAATAAATCCCGTTTGAGACAAACCAGGGATCCTATCGCGCAGTTGACCAGCGCAGTTCACCAATATGCCAGATGTTAATCAAATATTATTACGGGCACTCTGTTTTAGATTATTTCATTTCAGTTCAGCTAATTTAAACATATAATAAGAGAGCTATGTTATTCCTAGAGCTTATGTTTGTAAAAGACTAGTTAATTACTATCTGTATGAAATTATTTAGTACGAGAGAAAAATATATTGTTATAAAAGAAAACCGATTCCAAAGTGAGAAAAGAAAAGTATGTTTGCGTGCGAAACTTAAAGATCATAAGTGCAAGTGAACACTAAGAGTGCGCATATAAAAAAAGGCTTAGTGTCCCTAATTTAACACCGAACTACTTCACTACGATACATGACCTAATTAGTTTCACGTAGTGTTAAGGTGTGACAGTGGCGATGCCCGAACAGCAAAGAGAGTCTTTTTTATGGTTTATATAGAGTTCGATATCGCGGTCATAAGTGTCATTGAACTTTTTACATGCAACCCTAAATTCAAACAATTCAAACAACTCATAGTTTAGGTCTCGTAACCCGAAAGCCCCTATATAGATGCACAGAAACATTGAGATTTCATTGATCAACCAACGTGACAACGATAGGACGCAGACCATACGACAGAATCTTATTCAAATAATCTTGAAATTCTTTTGACCAGAGTTTTATGGAGCCAAACACAGATCTAACTTTATTAATAGAGAGTTCAATGTGTAAATTGGGTAGTAGCTCGATATCATATAGTACGTGAGTAAGCTCCTTCCTGAGAAAGATTTTTTTTCTT
Source organism: Glossina morsitans morsitans (assembly GCA_001077435.1). Lineage (NCBI taxonomy): Eukaryota > Metazoa > Arthropoda > Insecta > Diptera > Glossinidae > Glossina > Glossina morsitans. The sequence continues at coordinate 51,542 of CCAG010020419.1, read as the reverse complement.
GTTTGAGCTGGAAAATTGTAATTTAAGGGTCAGTAGCTTATGGTTAATTTTGTCAAAAACCTTACTGAAATCCATGTAGATAACAATCGCCTTCGCTCCGCGAGAGAAGGTCTTAAAGATATAACTGGCAAGTTCTAATAAGTTCGAAGTGGTTGATCTACCATGTGAATATGCATATTGACTTGGAGAAATATACGATTTCATTGCGAAAATTAGATGTCGAACAATGATAGATACAAACAGTTTTGAAAGTGCGCTCAGTTTCGCAAAACCACTGTAACTCTCAACTAAGCGCGTATTCTCACATTCATGAATTGGCACAAGAAAATTATTTTTCCAGATGGCTTAAAACGCTTCTAGTTTTAGAGAGGGTTCAAAAATTTTGGAAGCACACCACAATGTTTACAACAGACGATCATTAAGGACTTGCGCTGGAACTACTATAGGCTTTAACAAATTACTTTATCTGAAAAGACGATATTCGAAATATTAACTGTGTTTCTAATTGTATATGGATAGTGACATAATGCAATCGGATGAAAATTTCAGTTCAGAGCTTTTAAAATCCAAATTGTGAAAATATGGAGAAAAAGAATGAAGACGTTGTATAACGAACAACCTAAACAAAACTACTCAACTCTTAACTACTACTACTAATACTAATAGAGATATCGACGTTGAGGTGTAAAATAAGGAAGATAATATCTAATATAAAACCGCGCCCTTTCGGTCAATTTGATGAAATTTGAAGGGACTTACACAAGCTGCGTTAGTCTTATTTTCAGGTTAAAAATTGCAATTTGGTAAATACAATAAGAAGCCACGTTCCCGTATTATTTCAAACAACATTGTACGATTTTAGAGCCAAAAATAAGAAATCAATGTAAATGTAAGCAACAATACAAAAAATTAATGCAAAAGCGAATAAGTCGTTCGATTGACTATTAAAGTAAAGAATACTGAAAATGAGTTTAAAAGAGGAGGTATAGGGATGAACTCCACTGACGCAGCACATATAAGGCAACAGAATTTGTTAAATGATTTCATTTAAAAACCATATTTTAGATTGAAAATAAATTGCATTTGTTGCCTATTTTTCTTAGCGTATAAAATAATCGTAAATGTAAGCTAAAATTTTAAATCGTATAATATAAAAAGAACTCAAAATAACACAAAATAAGCATAAATTCAATAAATTATCTGTACATTTAAAACAAGTTCTCTGTATTTCTTCTTTTACTTTTTTTGCTTGTATACATACCACGTAATATGATTTTCCTTGTCGCACAAAATCTTTTTGAAAAGCCGACAAATTTGAAGTTCCATCCAGAAAATACGAATAAAGCATCATTGTGCCACTCCCCTCAGTCGTTTCTTATTTCTAATGGAAAGCCTTATGCATATCCCATAATTGACAGCATGCCTAACGAGAGATTTCTATGTAATAACTTTTGCAGCCGACTAGAATTTCACATTTTGGGGTACCACGCATAATAAAAAATGATGAGGAAACGCAATTAACTTTACATCTCTTCATTCAACTGAGAAATATATTAGCGAGTTGTGAAAATGTAATTAATTCATATAGTTCGCTAGAAGCGGCATGGTTTCGACCAGCCTATAAAGGAAATATTTGCATATGTTAAGGTGGCACGAGGAAAAGATACCTCCTTTAACCAGACTAGATTATGTAAATCAACATGCAATAGCAAAAGGCGACCCGTGTAGCTGTTGTATAACAGACGATGAGGGAACGTGAGTATCAAGCCTCTATACGAACAATGCACGCCACAAAACTAATTGATTGACGTTATTCGAAAAGAGGGCAGCGGTAACCCTATCTCAAAAGAGATTGAAGCGAAAAATGAGAAGTCCAAAGGTGTAGAGCTTAAACCTAATGATGCTAGAAATGTCAGTGTCGTGTGGCAAAACCAGTAAGGTACTGGGAACAACATATAAAGTCTTCATAAATAAATTATTTTTAATAAGCTTTTATTTAAGTTAACTGAAGTGCGGAATATAGATTTAACACCAGCCACTCTTATGTGAGTATGCATACAAACATGAAAAACGAATTTCTTTTATATTAAAATCTTAAAAGCACTAAACTTTTATGTGTAGTCGTTTGACACGCATATCAACGGGATTGTTAAGAAAAACTAATCCCCCCGATAGTGATGTTCATAAGTAATTTAAAATTAACACGTCTCAGTTCTTGCATTCTGCTGTTGCTATTGAATACTCAGATTGGGGGGATTGTTAGGGAAGAGATAATATGCCACTTTATTGTGGCCATCATTTTGAATGAATACAAATTTGACTGTACTACATTGTGTTGCCCTCGTAATTGAAGTGCAAAATCTTAGCAAGATCCGAAGTTTTGAAGTTCGGGAAACTTTGATCAAGAACTTCCCATTCGATTTTCCTTGTGGTGATCGCCAAAATGTAATTTCTTAATGTTGCGTAATTAAAAGCGTTTGGAAAATTTGCATATGATCAGACAGTGGAAAATACCTGTCAAAAAAGCAAGTTAGAAGGTTAAATAAGTTTTTTTTAGAATAAGGAGTTTAATATCGAATTCCACTGCACACTTTTCTGATACTTTTCGACAGAGTAGGCTTTGGGAAAGAAGAAGAGAAAAAGAAATACAGGAAGTCAGTAAAGAAAGTTGGTTGAAAAAACTTAAGACAATTTAGTTTTTTAAAAAGGAAAATTTTACTTAAAAGAGAAAATTTTTTGCGGTTAGGAGAAAAGAAAGAAAGTATATATTTTGCATAAGTGGAAAATTAAATTATGACAGGAAGTGTTTAAATAATGAAGCTTTTGAGGCAGCAAGAAAATATTCGACACGCTTTCTTTTCTTTCCCAAAGCAAAACTATCTTCTTAAAGGGTAGAAAAGTAAAATTAACAAATGCCACTTCATTTTACATTTTTAGAATGATTTCCAGATTGCTTTCCTCTTGCTTTTGCTCCTCTTTTTGTAAATTTCTGTAACTGATAACTGCACATTTAAAATAGTTGAACTGAATAGTTCAAAATCCCCGAATCATCGATATGAACGAAATTGGCGGAAATATGTGCGTGCACTGCCTGCCAATACTTACTGCCAACACACATCAGCGCTCAAACCCCGTGAAGTAGCCGTGGTGTCGAATCACTAAGCACTGCTGCATATGAGATGCCCTAAAAGTCCAGTTGGTTGCTGACTTGCTACATATAGGAAGGGCCCAAGGTGGCTCGGGGACAACCCGCAGTGATTAACTTTCACCTAGACGATGCCGGACAGCTGTTGTTTCAAGATGGGTACATGTGGTTTAAAACCCTTGTGTATGCTCATACGGCAACCAGCGCAAAAGTGCGGCTGATGCAAGAACAGAGGTCTAGATTGCGAAGTTTTGCGCCAAGGATCCCTTCCGGTACACTTTAGTGCAAGCCCGTAAAAGCAAAGAGATGAAGTAATTAACATTAATGATAACAATTGAAAGTAATTAGACAAAATATCTGACGTGGTTAAACGTATTACAGAATATTCGTGAAACAAGGGCGAATTTTTGTCGTGGAAGCAAAGTGTTGAAAAAATTTTGGGGATGTATTGAACTTTAATCAGAACGCCTCCATACTTCGGTATATTAAGTGTTATTCGATATAAAATAGTAGGACAAGTCCATATTGTGTCCTATAGCACACTTCTTAATTGGGCGTCAATCGTAGGACGCCTCACTACGTCGATGAAAGAGATTTGGGATGTCGCGAATACCAAAGGAACACCTTGGTTCAAGAAAATAACTTATTGCAGCATTTTACCAAAAGTTATTCGCACATCTGCCTCTAATACTAGACAAGTTATCTTGTTTACAAGTTTCGGAGGAAGCTTTAAAACGTTTAACAAAAACATACAGGGATAGACCCCTGTTCACATTTGTTAAAAGTTTACGTGGAGATCTTCCTAGATTACTAGGAATTAGCGGCCTTCTACAAGTGTTACAACTATGCATAAAATTGAGAAACGAATCATTTCGCACACGTTATGCTAACAGCAAAAATTCGTTTGAAAAAGCTCCACAAGGTCCCAACTATCATACCAGACCACGTCAAAACCGTAATAGATAAAATAGAAATATATCCTGCTATCCCCCGAATCACACGCAACAAATAAACAATCAATTCTTGCATAGATTTTATCAGCAAGGATATAACAAAAATAATTATTTATGACAACCCCAATACTTTGAAACATCCAGACAATTATCTCGCAAACCGCAGCGAAAACAAGAATTAATGGGCCCCGATCAATCAATTACAAACTACTCAATTAAATACACCAATGGATCACTTAATAATAATAAGTTCTTCGTATGAAGACTACCACCAACTTCATCAATGATCCAACCTGAAAAAAACAATTTCAATTTACATATTGGAATCGAAAACACCATCGAGGATGCATCACCACATTAGATTAATGTTATAGGATAAATGAAACTGGGTGAAATCTATAATGAATCATTTGCTGGGTGCATGCAAGTATTGAATCAGGAGGAAATCTACGAAGTAAACTATTTTGCGACGCACATTTTTTATTGGATATATATTCCTCATTGCTATACATGGGAGTCAAATTAAGTAATGTAGAAAAAAGACAAATATTAATAGGCTCAAGGTCCAGTAGAAATTATATGCATGAAAATTAGAAAAAAAAAATTATATGCTAAGTCAATATGTGGAAAAATAGAAGTAACACATCATGCTTTTGTTTCGCCAAATTAGCCAAAATGTCAAATTCATTATATTGAAATCACTCAATGCCATTATTGGTGACGATAGTCTAAAAGAGCAGAGACAGAGAGAAGGAGATTTGACTGTCGTAATCAACCTTAGAAATAACCACATGATGATAAATAATCCATATGAAAGGAAACTCAATATCAAACTGAATGAAACTGAATATGAAACTCGAAAGATGGAAAGCCATCCTTGCAATACAATACAACAATAAAGCATATAACATCAAGAAGAGTACAACACAACAACAATAGCAACGACAATGATAAAAATAATAACAAACAACGGTAAAAAAAAAGAAAACCGACAATAACAGCTATAGGAAGAAAAAACAGTAAAAACAACAATAACGACTAAAAATAACTTTACCGGCAGTGCAAACAAAATCGTACCAATAATAACAAGCACAACAGCATCACCATTACCACAAAGACAACACAACACAAAACAATCACAACAAATCAGCAGAAGCAAAGCCTTAAAAGCAACAATTCATACTATAAGATAAACCATTACAAATAGCCAATTAGGGCTTTTATATCCCCACTAACAACAGCAATAGAGACAGTTTCCAATAAATCCTACCCCAAAACCTGCCAACCCTTCAAATTGATTAATTTGTTGAGTAAACCGTTTGAACTTTTTTTTTAGTCAGATAAGGTGAGTAGATTTATAATCCATTACTGCAATATACGCTCTGCGCGAAAATTTCATCGCGGTATACACACGCTAATTTTGGACAGATATACTCCCTATTTGCGAGACCCATGTAAGTGAAAACAATGATGTATGTTATTTCCGCTTACCTGGGTACCAAATCATTCAAAATTTCTTATTATACAGAGCTCTTGTGATATTCATCCGCAACGGCAAAGTGTTCCAGTGCCAGCAACAATGGAGCACCCAGGATCCCGAATTTACATCGATATGTGTACAATTCACTATCCGAATACACAACCTGCATTTTGGGTTTGTTTATAGAAGCCCAAACGCGGATCGGCTTTGGCATCCTATTCAACGCAATATCTTGTTTTCTGCAAAATTACTCCGACAGCGACAGTGTAGTTGCTAGCGATTTCAATGTCGACAGCAGAAACTGGCCGCACCATTCAACCCATACAACTCCGTAATGACGCGACGCAGAGATTGTGATACTTGAGAATTGCTTAATGCAATTTATAAAGTAACCAGCGCATTTTGCAACACTTGATGGGTTCTAAAATACCCTACACCTTACTCTTACTTCGCATCAACATAAATACGAAGTTAAGATCCTTATACCTCTCGGTAACTTGAACCACCGTGCAATTTCTGTATCCTTTTCGTATGCCAATCTTCAGCGCCTTTTTTCGTCAGTCCCGAAACGTGATATTTTCATATACGAGAAGGCAAATTGGGCCAAGCTCAATAATTTTTTGAGGCATTTTAATTGAAAGCTATGCGAGCTATTCCCTAGTTTGGCAAAAGAAAGATCGTTGCTCTAAACATCTCTAAAACATTCGGCAGAGTAAGGAGTGGTGATCTTGCGTCCGAACTGGTTGGTGTCGATAGCATTTTTGCTCGATGCATATAGAGCTTCTTCGACAACCCTTCGATAAAAGTTATAATCGGCGGGTATTCTTCAAATGATTTCTATTTGAATGCAAAAGCTCTTCTTTCCCTTCCCTCCTCCTTGCGTTCATTACCGGCCTCCTGTGCATAAGGGAGAACCCTATCTACTCGTTTGCAGACCCCAGCACCCTGTGTCATTCGTTTTCATCTAGTAAGAGACCATGCAGCAACGGGATACAGACCAAACGTTGCATGATGAATGACCTCGGGACCTCATAAAAATATTTGATTGGAGTCTGGTAAATAAGGTAACCTTTAATACCACCAAAAGCTAAAGCTGTCTTTCAACGCACAGGAAAAGTGACGAACAGCCCCTCTTTTTTGGTGGTGTCAATATACAAGCATGATGTTTTGGGCATGAGAATACGAAACGATATTCCTTTGACAGAAAACTTGTTCGAAGTGGCGAAGACTTTTTAAAGCGGTGTAAAAAATACTTTACTGCAGCCAATATCTATACTATTTACACCACTTATGTCGAGCTAAAACCAGAGCATAATTCGCATGTGTGGGCGGCAGCCTCCAAAAATTTGCCTGGAGGCCTTCGACCGCGTGCAACGGAAGGTTTAGGTTCTCATGGACCACGAAAATATATCAAGAACTCTTGATACCCTTGAGCATCGGCGTACTGTGGGATGTGTTGCGGTTATGTACAGGTACGTTCGTTGAGACGTAGACATAGTAATCAGGCCATTCTACAATAAGGAAAAATTAATCAACATATTCAACCGTCGTCTAAACCCATCCATTCCAAAAGTTCAAGACATTTATAACGCATACTTCAGTAATTGCAAAGTACGCTAGATAGTAAGATAGTTAAGGACATAAAAAATAATGAAGGTCAGGAACAAAAAAATATTGGCGAGACACAAACGAACTCACAGAAGTAGCCAAGAAAACAAAATGCAGCTATAAAATGAAGCTTATCCTAGAGTATAGACAAATTGTCCATATAAATATCTATCAGACTGACCATAAAGTAATACTTACGTCAATAGACAAATTTTCGAAATACGCTTAAGCAGAGATCATAAGTTCACGAACCACTCAACATTTAAAAGATCCTTTGAGACATAAAATTAAATTATTATAGACAATGAGAAATCCTATAATTCCGCATCAATAGTACATATGTTAGAAGGTCAGATGAAAATATAAATTTTTAACTACTTTACAGAGGTGGGGTCAATGAATAAATAGAAGAATTTCATTCAAATCTTCAAATCAAGGAGAACAAATACATACATATTTTAAAGACTTATTAGATAAATTCTTAATGAAGTGGAAATACTCGATTCACTGCGTAACAAACAAAAACTCACTAGTTATTTTTCAGAAGAACAGTCAGAAGAGAATATTAAAGGACTAGAAAAGAAACAAGAAATAGATTTAATGCATCATAATAAGAAAAAAAGAGGCATTTAAAATTTACAAACCCGGCGACGTTATCTATATAAAAACAAATAAAAGAATAGATAACAAACTTTCTACAAGATGTAAAGAAAATATCGTTTTAGAAAATAAAAATGGCACAATTATGAAGGAAAAAGGTAAAATAATTCTCAAATGTCCTATAAATACATATTAACGATAATCCAATTTTACACTTCCAGCAAATTATTCATCTTGTCGAGAACATAGGTACAAAGCCTCAACTATTCAAATTCAGAATTTGTGACAGTAACCAATTGAGAGTTTTTAAAATCATTCCCGAAGTAGATTTAGGAAAGTGCAACGATTTAGTACTGGCAACAGAATTGGATGTAATTAGAAACATTCGCGAAACCCATCGTTACTCCCTTATGATAAGATACCTATGAAAAAGAACAAAAAATATTATAAATCGATTACATACAAACAGAACAAGAAAATTATTCGATTTGTTGAGAACTGCCTGAAAATGGATTGCGGGCACTCCCGATAAAGAAGACCATGAAATTTTGGTTAAGTAAATGATGTTTTAGAATATAATACTAAGCAAGTAACAACAAATAAATTAAATAGTGATAAAATAAATAAAGTACTTAAGCTAACGAATGAAATGTTCAAATTATTTCTACAAATTCGAACAAAAAAATTTTAAATAGAAATCATAAGCAAACAGTTAATTAATATTGAACACGCCATAGCAGATATTGTTAACTCATTATTATTAAGCGAAGAGAAGTCGATTATAATCGAGAAATTATTAAAGGAAGGAAATTTTCCATATTTTAATATATATAAAATATTGGAATTTTCCGAGATAAAAATTATGACTTATATTTTATTAGAGCCGACTGTAAATTTAAAAACGTTTAAAAATCTTGGTTTAGGAATAAGAAATGGAAATCAAACTTATAATTTCAATTTCAGAAATACTTTAAAGAACACGAATGAAATGTGTGGAATTAAAGTTAACTGTGAATCGTATAATAATTTTCCAATATGCAAAAAAAATAAAATTATAAAATTAAGAGAAAGGAATTGGATTGTATTTTTAAAATATTAAATCAACAACCAAGTACACAAGAAATCACTTCTGAACTAATATTTTTTAAACAATTATAATCGCACATTGTGTAAAAATATCGAGTGCATTCATCTACATATTTTATTTATATATAATAAAGTACAATAATATCGCAAAAGCAACAGACGGGAAAGCACAGAAATCATTCAAAGTAAGCAATAGCTCTTCATTACCCGAAACACTTCAACACAATTCTATAAAAATGTAGAGTCGACGAAACTTTGTCATAAGAAATGGTGCGAGATTTAAACTTGCATAGCACAAAACAAGTAAGAAAACTAGTCGTGACCGAATCTTTTATACCCATCGTCGTTGTCCTAAAGAAGACAAAAAAGTAAAAGTACTAAATTTTCATGCTCTAGCATGTGGAGCGGGTGAGACTGATTTTTTTTATTTTCAAAATAAAAACTTTTGTCGCATAGACGCGTAGACGCTGCAGGCATGAACTATTTTCCAAATTTGTAGCGAAATTTTTATTTTTGCGATCGAAAGAATGTTTACCACAGATACCAAATTTACAACTGTCCAAAGTTTTATACACTTTATGAGGTTTTTGAAATTTGTTTCTGCGCGTTATGAAGGTATTAAGAAAAAAATTGAATTTTGATACACTATAATGTTAGGTAGGCGCAGTCAATTTTTTACATTTTTTACAGGTACTACAGTAGAGAATATACGTTAAAATATTTGAAAATTTATTTGCTATAGCTTATGAGTAATGAGAAAAACCAATTTTTCATTTCCTTTGAAAAACAGAGGTGCTCTCAGATTAAGGGATGCTGCGGGCTTGTCCTTCGATTTGGCTCATTTTCAATACCAACGTGCGTGCAAGAACTTCCAATATCTTTGCTAAATTGAACGTCAATAGCTTCATTTTTGGGGCCAGGAGAGCCTTTATAACGGACAACCGTACAGGTGAACATATAAATACTCTATGGAGTCTCTGAAGCTTTCTTCTGGGCGTTGCAAACATTTTTGATAAATTAAATATATCCGTCATCTTTCGGTGATGGGTATAAATATTAGATTTATTAGAAACAAAGAATATCATCACTATGTCCTATTTCTGCTGTTCTGTTACAAAGAACCCACGATCATTAAGCGTAGGTAACAAGTTATCCGCACGAACTATCAGACAGGGACGTTTGATTTTGAAAGGAAGAGAGGAGTTAATGACACAAATGTCAATAGATCGTAATGGAAATCTTTCCAGCCAATGCAATTACAATATAAGCAAAACGTGTTTCCCCCCAAAATTGCTAATATAGCATGTCACCCAGAATACATATTTTCTCCTCTTAACGCAGTGTTCGGATCGTATTCTGCTCGTTACTCTAAACTTGGATATCAAACGTATTTCTGCTTCCCACATTAAATTTCGTTAATAGAAAATAAGATGTAAATAAAACAATAATACATAATAAGACAATACATTTCCCACTTAAACACATCCAATATAAATAAACGCTACAAAAAGAGGAAGCAAAACAAGCACAAAAATTAAATTCGATCGGGACCGAATGCCATTCCGTTATTCTAAAAAAGACAAAAGAACTAAAAAAACAAAAATGTCATGCTCTGTAGTATGGAATGGGCGCATTTGATTTCTTCTATTTTCAAAATGAAATTTTTTGCCGTAGAGGTATGTGGGCGTATGTAGGCGTGTCCTTTGAAAAGTTTAGGTCAATTCTAAATTCTTTTGCAAATTTTTAGGCAATGTCTTCATTTTCGCTAACGGGAGTATGTTTACCACAAATACTACAAAGTTACGTAAAGAGACAGATGGACAGACGAACAGGCGGGCATGTTCAGGTGCATTCAAGAGTTGCAACTGGCCAAGAATTCGTATACTTTTTGGATTTATGAAGCTCGTTTCTGCGCATTATAAAGGTATTGAAAAAATAATGAATTTTGTTACACTATAATATTGGGTAGACGTGATCATTTTTTCCATTGTTGCGCCCACAGAATATGTGCTCAAATTTTTGTACATTTACTTGCCATAGTTTATGAGCAAAAAATCAATTTTTCATTCTCTTTCAAAAACAGAGATGCTCTCAGTTTACGTGATGCTGTGGGCGTCTCTTTCGACGGATTTGGCCCACTTTCAATACCAACCGCGTGCAAGAACTTCGAATGGTTCTGCCAAATTTGAAGTCGATAGCTTCATTTTTGCGACCAAGGGAATTTTATGCTTAAACCGATTATGATGCTGATCAAGAATATATATACTTTGTGGGGTCTCTGATGCTTCTTTCTGGGCGTCGCAAACGCTTTCACAAAATGAATATACCACTCATCCCTCGATGATGCACAAACATGGAAGATGTACACGCTTACCCAATGTTATAGTGTATCAAACTTTAATTGTTTTTTCAATACCTTTATAATGCGCAGAAACAAGCTTCAAAAACCCTAGAAAGTATATAAATGTTTGGCCAATTTAAAATTTGGAATACGCCTAAATATGTCCGCCTGTTCGTGTGTCCACCTGTCTGTTTACGCAACTCTATAGTATTTATGGTAAACATTCTCCTGTTAGCGAAAATGAAAATATTGCCTACAAATTTGCAAAAGAATTTGGAGTCGATGTAAATTTTTCAAAGGACACGTCCACAGCGCTGACATGCCTATACGACAAAAACCTTTATTTTCAAAATGGAAGAAATCAGTTGCGCCCACTCAATGTTATCGAGCATGAAAATATTGCTCTTTTACTTCTTTTGTCTTTTTTAGGATAACGGTGACGGGTATAAAAGATCCGGTCCCGACCTAATTTAACTTTCTTATTTGTTTTAGCTTTATATCGGTTTCTGTTCTGATTGTTCTTTCTAATTGGTTAAAGTTTTGTTTTCTTGATCCTAAATAAATTTCACTAAAACCTTTGTTGTTTACAAAACAATTGAGATGAGTGGGTGTATAAAACGATCGTGTTTAATATTCATTAGTCTAAATTTAAATGCCATGCCTTCTTTTGGAAGCAATTTATCTGCAATCGCTGGATCTAAATTTGTTATTTTATGCCTAAAATTGACTATCTTTGTACATGAAGTGGGAAATCCAATTTTTTTGACCAATTTATACAAAACGTGGTATAAAACACGCCACGTTAGAAAGCTTTGGGTCTTTTCGCAATGAGCGTGGTGTAAAATTTTCTCCTTCTCTCTTTAAAGTGCGTAAATAAATGTAATGACAATTACCTTTCTTCATCTTCTTAATTTCAGCTTCTTGTTCATCTACCGCAGCACCTAACAATGTAAAAATTATACCGGCTTGAGAATTGACACCAACAGCAGTGACTACCATTTTACCACTGCCTTCCATTACGTGAGTACCAGATAGAACCATTGGGTCAATATCAACGCCTTTTTTTACGTGATCTGATTCACCAGTTAAGGAAGATTCGTCAACCTGTGAAATGAGTACTATTGTGACTACTATTAAATATAACATAATTCTTTACAGTTATTATACAGCTTTTATTTTCTGTACCTTAAGATCATTACTCTGTATTAAGATGCCATCAGCTGGCAAAAGATCACCATATTTTATCTGAGCAATATCACCACAAACAATGTCACCAACAGAAATTTGTTGGACTTCTCCGCTACGTATTACTGAAAATTTATGTTCCCCTTCTATGCGATTTTGCAGTCCTCTGAATTGTCTTTCCTTAGAGTAATCGTTAAACGCGGTAACCAAGACAACAACAATAACAGAAATTAAAATGGCTAAGCCTTCGATCCAACCATAGTGATCCTCTTCCTCTTGCAAAACAGCTGAACAAACATATATTGAGACAATAAAGCAGAAAATAGTAAAATTGACTTACGTGTATCTTCGTCGGCAGGTTTATAAAATGATAAACCAAGAGAAACCAAAGAAGCAATTTCCAAAATTATAAGAGTAACATCTTGAAGGGCTTCATATACAAGAGTTAGGAAAGTTTTCGGAGGTTTTGGTGGTATGACATTGGATCCAAAAGTTTCCCGTCTGTGTTCTATATCTAATTTTGAACCGCTTAAACCTGCAAGAGTGGCAGTATCAAACCGATGAACTTTAATTGGGAAGCTACATTCCAGAAAATTTTTAACATGTCCGTACACAAGCTCTATCGATTTTTAAGTAAAAAATTGCAGTATTTCCAAGAGCAAACTGCGTAAGAGTAGCTTTGTTTTTAAATTACGCGTTATGTAGTTAATATATATAAGTTCAAGAGCTTTCAAAGTGCGATTCAAAGAAAATTGAGAATCCGCCAAAACTCTTTCCTCAAACCTAGGAGTCTCATTAATATTGAGTTTTTTCGCTCGACAAAAATCAAACGGATGGTTGTACCTAGTCCATTATTCAAGCCTAAAATATTTTTTGCTATTTTGTAATACCAGGAAATACATATTAAAATATGAAACGAGAAGAAAATTATATTCGACGGAAGTCGGATCTCGCACACCCACCACTATGCTTTTCGCGTTTTACTCTCCAAGTTCTTTTATTTGATACCCGTATCGGTGATATTATCAAGAAAAAATGAAACCACAGGTCGCGGTTTCTATCGTATTCATTTTTAAATTTACCCATTTTTAGGGAGTTAATATATCTTCCTTTGAGGAATGTACAAAATAATTTTAAACTTTCTGTCTTGTTTACCTTATGATAAATGAGCCTAACATCTCAACAAAGTGAAAAAAGGTAATTTAATCACTCGTAACTTTGTGTGAGTATAGCCAATTTTTTCCATTTCTGCACATAAAAAGTAAACTGCTTCGTAAAGTAATTGTGGAAAATTTTAGCCTTCTAACTTTAATAGTTTGGGAGTAACGAGCAAAAACACATAAATTTTTGTTAAGAAAGGGAATTTAAGTTCAGTTTACGCTTCACTGCGCGCTTCTGCTTTGACCAATTTGGCTAATTTTCAATATTACTCTGCGTGCGATGTTTGTACCAAATTTGAAGTCTATATCTTCATTTTTGCGATCAGGAGAGTGCCAACAACACACACCACACAGACGGAAAGATATTGCTTAATGAATTCGGAATTTCACGCTGATCAGGAATATATATACTTCATAGGGTCTCTGAGGCTTTCATTTGGGAGTTACATATATTATGGATAAAGCGAATTCAGTATACCTTGATTTTACAGTGGTGTGTATAAAAAAAAAAAACAAGGAAAACATTATTTCAGTAGACAAGAAAATTAAATAACTTCAACAACTCAAAAAACATAGCGTCATTAGTATTGGGTTTTTTTCATATAAGGAAGGCTACGAAGATAAAAAAACAACATATTATTCACAATTGATATTCGATGCTTAATAACGTCATTTAAACGTTTTGACATATATTGTATAATTTTTTTTGTGTAGGAAACAGCGATGTTACTCCATTCTTCTTGTAGTCTATTTTTCACATCTTGGACGGAAGAGATTGAGTGTTTTCGCACACGCCGGTCCAATTCATCACACATATTTTTGATGTGGTTTTTGGGCTGTTGAAGTTATTTAATTTTCTTGTCTACTGAAATATTGTTTTCTTTGTTTTTTTTTTATATCTCTATATATATTCCCTGTCAGTATAAAATAGTAGAAAAACTTTTTATGTTTGGACAATGGACTAGGTTTAATAAGCGTTTGTCGAGCGAAAAACCCAATATTAATGAGACTCACATATATATACATGTACATATATATTCTCACTTATGCCAATGATACAACATATGTAATTTTCACACTACTAGACACAAGTATGAAGTTCTTAAGAGAATACTACAGTTTTCAACAAATACAACTGAAAACACAGTATCTCGTAATACTACTTGTTTGTGGGTATGTTTTTATAAATTAAAATTCTGTGCTTACATGAATTAGAAACAAGTAAGGAAGTTAAGTTCGATCGGGACCGAATCTTTCATACCCATCACCGTTATCCTAAAATAGACAAGAGAACTAAAAAAACAAAATTGTCAGCGCTGCGGTATGGAAATTTTGGAATTGAAAATTTTTTTGTCGTAAAGGCATGCGGGCGTTGTAGGCGTTCCCTTTGAAAAGTTTAAGTCAATTCCATATTCCTTTGCAAACTTTTAGGCAATGTCTTCATTTTCGCTAACGGGAATATGTTTACCACAAATACTACAAAGTTATGTAAACTGACAGATGGGCAGACGAACAGGCGGGCATGTTTAGGTGCATTCAAGAGTTGCAACTGGCCAAGAATTTGTATTCCTTTTGGGGTTTATGAAGCTTGTTTGTGCGCATTATAAAGGCATTGAAGAAATAATTAAGTTTGTTACACTATAAGATTGGGTAGACGTGGTCATTTTTTTCCATTTTTGCGCACACATGCCCACAGCATCGCCCACGGAACGTGCGCTTAAATTTTTGTACATTTATTTGCTATGGTTTGTGAGCAATGAGCAAAAAACCAATTTTTCATTCCCTTTCAAGAACGGAGATGTTCTCAATTTACGTGATGCTGTGGGCGTATCTTTCGACCGATTTGGCCCATTTTCAATACCAACCGCGTGCAAGAACTTCGAGTGGTTCTGCCAAATTTGAAGTCGATAGCTTCATTTTTACGACCAGGAGAATGTTTACAACACAAAATACACGGACGGACATGCTTAAATCGATTTAGAGTTTGATGCTGATCAAGAATATATACACTTTGTGGGGTCTTTGATACTTTCTTCTGGGCGTTGCAAACGTTTTGACAAAATAAGTATACCTCTCATCCTTCGGTGATGGGGATAATAAGGATATCTGTTTATATGCTAGTGCTGAGCTAGTCCAATAAGCATTCTTTTCGTTTACCTTCATTTGGTGAGGTGTACAATTTTTTGCAAATTTCAGATATTCCCCCTAGTTCGCTTATTTTGGCGACACCTTCTCGACCCCTATGCTCCATGAGCTCCCGTAGTTGCTTAAGCGATATACCATATTGTGCCGGTCTTCCATCTATTGTTGCCATTTTTTATGAATATCTAAAATTGAATGTGATAAGTTGTTAATAATTTTTTCATCTGCTTGCAAGCAGTCTCATAAGTCATTTTCAATCTTATAAGTATTCACGAGAATCATATTTCATTTACTCCAAAAATTTGTCTGGCTCATGAACCTTTTGATTTCATATAAATTGTATTTAGAGTTATATAATCTTATTGACATCTTATCTTTCGAAAGCTAACATTGCATAACAATTGAAAGAGAAAACTATTGGAAAACTAAACTAAGAGGAAAAATCTTGAGCCGAATTTGGTACGTCTATCGACAATATACTAGCACAACTTATGACCGATGTACAATCGATTGTAAATTTCGAACCAATATCGATAATGCGTGGAATGTAACAATTCGATGCGAAGATTCGATACTCTAAGATATTTCAATTCCATTTTTAACTACGCTACCAATATAAAACGATGTAACATAATGTACATAGTTCTCTCCTTTTCACAAGAGATACGTTCCCACAAATTTCGTTTAAAAAAAGATATTTTCTAGATTGAAAAATAGTACATTGTTTCCAGACCTAAAATAGCAACTGAAAAGTACAATAACCAATATTAAAAATTCTTGTTTGAGTTCACTTCTCTTACACCTTTTAATTCATTAAATGTATTACAAAAAATAAATTACTGTTTGAAAAACCAAACTAAATTGCATACAAAATACATTATGTCTTTATTCTATGCATAATGCGGGGAATTCCACCCATATACGCATATAATCGACATAATCTACAATGAACATTTTTGAGGATTGATTTATAAAAACAACCATAAAGTCATCACAAAAATTAATTAGAAAAATTGATAAAAAAAAAATCTATAGAACATTGAAGTCGTGTTAAAACAAAACAATTCGTGTGAAGAGTAATATTTTCGGAGTTAACGCCTGTTAAATCAAATTTCGTGTTAAAAAAATTTGTGTAAAAAGAAAATTAGATGTGTAAACAAGCTCTATAATCTTAAGATAATGATTGCGTTATACGTTGTGCGTGTCACACGAATTGTCAAAATAAAATTGATTGGATGTATTTAAATGTAAATGAACATAAAACTCCCGTTGCATTGTACGTGAACGCTAAAATTCGGCAAATTTTTAAAATTTCTTCTTATATGACTTTTGAGAAGCATAACAGTGATATATTTTCGTGGAACAAAACGCAATCATATGGTTACTAATTTAGTATTTACAGTAGTTACTTGCATTTATTAAAAAAGTTTCATTGTAACAAGCAAAACTAAATTACAGCAAATTATTTAAAATAGAATTAAATTGATTTGTATGGAGAAGCAATTAATCAGCGCGGTATATAATACCAAGAGCTATAGCACAAACTGTTTCGTAATAAAGTGATATAAGAAAAAGCTTGGGAAGCTTTATCGAAGGAAGTAGGCATAGCCAATAAGTATAACATAACAAAGTTCTAAATAGCTGGAACTCAACTTCTTCAATTTTTTAGTTGAAAAATTGATCAATGCTCAACAAAGTGCATTTTTAACCAGCAGGATTTGAAAAGCAATTTGCTCAACCATGCAAAAAGGAGAATTAAGGAAATGTTGAATATACAAGATGTCATTTAATATCAAATACAAAGTGGCACAGAAACTTATTGAATAGGAGACATATAGAATATTTTGTAAACCTTTTCATTATGAGTGAATATATTTTTTTTTTTCAATATAAATGAATGACTTTGTTGTTTTTTTATTATAAATAAATATATTTTTACCTATAATTTTAATTTATGTAAACTTGCATGTATTTAAAGTTTAAGTTAAATTTTTATTATTTACTTAAATTTTGGTCAAATAATTTTTCAAAAAATCACGAAGATGAACGCCACTCCTGCTGTTTGCGTCGGCGACGATAACACTCCCTCACCGTTCCCCTTGTTGCAACAAAAATAATTGAATCATCGCTATGAGTCTCCTTTTGTCGCTCAAATTTTTCCTTACCAACCTATTGACGATTGCTAATCAATTTAAAAAATTATATTACTAATTTTAGTGTGAACTTACCAGGAATAATTAAAATGGTCTTCTGCTTCCAAAAAATCACTTTTATCTTTTTTTTTCTTTGTTTTAAAAAATCACCTTTATTGGCTCGTTGAGAGGGTTTGGAGGGAGGTCCTTCACATATATCTCCTGTAACACGTTATGAATACTTTTTGAATAAATTCAGTCTTAAGAATTTTTGGGTTAGTTTCAATTATTTGATAATTTTTTCCTTACATTTTTTATTTTATTGACGAAATTAATTTGTGTTTTTTCTAGTTGAGTTGTACGCTGCAGTTAGTTGTGTTTTCGCCAACAGCATAAAAACTACAAAAAAAAATCACTCAAGAAAAGTTTTTGCTTTATTAAATTTACGTTTATTTATTAACGTTATGTAAACAAACGCTAACCATATGTTTTTCTTTTAGTAACGCCCGCAAACTGTGCTCAACTAATTTTGCGTTCCGCGTTATTTATTTATTCATTTACTCACTTATACGTGAAATACAACTAAGAAAAATTAACAGTCGAATTCAAGTAAATCTTAATAGTAAATCTTATACTAATTATTTTAAAAACTAGTATACAATATATAGGAAGATGTGAATAAGGAATAATAAAAACAAAGTAACTTGCAATAATAATTCATGTATAAAGAAATAAGAAAAAAAAGAAGCATGTACACTTCTAGCACAGAAGCACACCCACAACAAGAACAGATCAAGATTCCAACTGAACCCATAAACCATTGCAAACATGCATAAGCTTGGCAACCGACAACGTTAACAATATCGTTTAATTTTCGAAATAAAAAAAAGAAGAATTTAAAAATGCAAGTTACTTTAATTACGACATAGATAAATCGCGCGTATTAAGCAAAGTTGCTTTAATAGACTTTAAAGAATCCGATATTGACAATAAGTCATTTAGGTTCCTGCAAACAGCTCTGGACGGGCTAAACAGCTCATAATTGTGTTTATATTGAATAAGCTTAATAAAGATGAAGTGCCTAGAGAAGCGGTTAGGGACATTAAAGCTTATCTCACCAAGTAATGCGGGGGAGTCTATACTACCATTTATTAACTTGATTAAGAAGGAAACACCAAAATACATCTACGTATATCAGGTAACGGTAAAGATAACAACCTATTTTCATACGGGGGAAGAGAGGCAATCGGGTCCCAACCCAAATTCCTTAGGGCAAATAGCAAGAATTGCTTTTAAACAGATTCAATTAAATCTACATAGCAACTATAGGAAGGAGACAACACAACAGAGGCATACTCGAGTATAGGTCTAACCAAATACATGTGCAGCCTTTTCGTAATGTAAGGATCTTCATGCTCTTTGGACCACCTCTTTATAAAACCAAGCGCGTACCTAGCTTTGCTTAACGAGAGCTCAATATGCAAGTTAAAACGTAACCTATGGCCAAATAGAACGTCTAAATCTGTGAGCGAACCGACGTCCTCCAACTTGTGCGAGACAATGAAATACTGAGTAAAGAACGACTTCGAAGAAAGCTTCTTACATTAATTTAGATTTAATTTCATAAAATTCAACGAGCACCATGCAACCAAATTATTTAAGTCAATTTGAAGCTGATATGATAATGATTCTATGGAAAAAGAACAAAACAGTTTCACATCATCAGCATACATTAAAATCTGGCTAGATTTAATTACCGAGGACAGGTCAGTATAAATTAAATAAAATGGGTCCTAAGTGGCTGCCTTGTGGTACACAAGACGTTGATTGGAACGGATGCAGAAATAGCTAGATTTAATGTATTATAGAAGGATGACAGTAAACTTTCAATACTTCCAGCTGAAAAAACAAGCTTAATATGTGAAAGATGAGATTTTAGCAGTAAAATATTGATTATATGGAAATCATAATATTTATTTGAAAAAGTCGGATTTGGAACGTTAGAGCAGTTCAACGAACCATCATGTTTGTTATGAAAGGAAATACGCATTGCTGGATGATAAGGATCCTCAGGTAAACTAAAAGGTGGACAACGATTTACACTAATCTCGGGGAATTTAGCAAAGCAAAGAGCAAGCAGTCTACCATTACAATTAGGAGTCCGGTTGTATTGAACTAAATTATGATTAAATAATTCGTTAAAGATTACAACAGCTCTATCAGATGTTGAAAAAGGAATCAAACAGCCAGAATTATCACTGTAACACCAAGTGACTTGAGACAAATTGAAGTCACGTAACGTTATAACTATATCGGTACATTTAGACTGCTTGGCCACTTCGCAAATGAGGGCGGCTTATTTCTTATGTATAGAGATATTCGAATTTAGGACAATATAGGAGCAGATTACATATAGCTGTTTATTACGAATTTTCGCTCGAGTGGCAATAAATTCAACGTCGGGAGTAGTGGGAAATTCAATTGAATAGGACGGGACCGCCGAAGATATGGCAATTAAAATACCACCACCAATGCGATTCAATCGGTCCTTTCTGAAAACCTGGAACGAATTATGGAAAAGTTCTGAAGAATGTAGATTAGGTTTTAACCAAGTTTCAGTGAAGGCCAAACAGGAAACCTCCGTGTTCACTGAGTTAAGAAAAGTAGAACGAATTTTTGAATTTAGGCCCCTAAAATTTTGATAAATGAGAGTCAATGAGCCTGCAGAAATATTTAGTTCTTTGAGAGAGAAAGGGCTACTGCAATAGTATTACGTTATCGATCTCGAGGGATTATGCGTCAACGTTTAACTGGGTTCCTCACTTTCACTAGTTGAGTAAAAATTATCAGTAACAACACGGGCAGCTCACATAAAGCGAAGACGTTTTCTTTTTTGTTATCGTTTGTTACGAATTCGAACGTTGATCCACTATTTTATCACATGTATATAATTTATGGCCTATGCATACGCACAAGGGTAACATTCACGTATATGATTCACTTCCGGAATCAAGCGTCTCCTTATTTTTTGTGTTATAATGTATGTTGATGAAATATGAACTACAATTCCTTTTCTTGTATGCATTTATTGCACACAATTAATTTAAAAAGAATGCGGGCAGAAAACCGTATTTAATTTGTTATTTGTGAACTCACTCTCATTTATTTCCTTATTCGCCTATTATACTTAGCATTTTCTCTTTTCTGCCAAATTGCCATTTCCTAAAGGGTGTACTATATATATCTACTGGCTGTCCTCCAGTTAGTATGTATTTTAGTTGAAAATTATAAATTCCAAATTAAGCTCACAAAATCAAGCATTGAGATCAAGATAGGAAATTTTAATAAAACATATGCCATGTTCAACTGTTCGACATACATAGCATGTTCCCTTTTATCACTCTTAAGAAAGCAGACGCAGAAAAGGCGACGTCAATGCGCACTCCCATTATAAGATAAAATAGTGAACCAACTGTTTCTCGATATGAAAATTGCGGTTATGATGATTTGCGCGTATTACTATTAATAACATTTTTTTATGGTTTTGCACAAATCACATTGAATTTCTCCAATAATTCCTTTCTACGTGTACTTTGACTTTGCATTGTTTGATTCTGTTTAATTGTTACTTCCATGCCTAAGTGGTAAAGTGAAGTAATCACTTTGATTTCACATTTTCCTCTAAGAAATTCAATAACTGGACTAGACATCTTTACCAATTCAGTTGTAATAGTTCCATCATACACTCAATTTTCGTAAAATGTTTATTGTAACGTATCGTTGCTTGAATATAGGCTCTCCGCCAACTTCTATACCTTACCGCTTCCCTACTCATGCCCAATGATATGATACAACTATGTAAGAAAAATTAAATATAAAGTTTTAGTAAGTATAAGTAAACGAGGTTTACCGGCATGGCTTTACAACTTAACGTAGCTTGGGCCTTCTGCCTCTTTCCACATTTTATTTCGTTTATTATTGCAGTTGTTGACTAGTTCGTGTTCTAACTGTAGCATTATCGATTCATCGTATTATACTCACTTATTAATCACTTATGCTAAGTTTACACTTTCTTATATTTCCACATAATGTAAATCTAGCTATAACCAGCTACAAAGAAATATATAATAAACGTCAGTTTATCGGAATCTTTTTTGTGTTTCCACTAAATAACATTTCCAACAATCGATGTTTTATATTGCTTTTCTTGCGTTTTGCGAATAATATTTGAAGTTCTGAAATTTCTGTTCAAACATTTTTAGTGGACTTTAAAGCTTTTTTTCAATTCACCATCTAATTATTGCTTCCTCGAGTTCCTTGTCACCTTCTTTGCTTCTGTCAGTTTTTCACCTTGCTCTTCTAATTATCTTGATTTCACATGCATATGTCTCATCAAACTTTAACACTTTGTAAATCAAAGTACATAACATAACAGTCATGCGGATAATGGGAAACTTCGCAACAGTTCTAAAAATTTATTCATTATCACTTCTATGACTTTGATTAAAACTACGTACTATCGAGCGTCGTTATACCGATCAATGGTGCCATTTTTACTAAGCTTAATTTTGCACACTTGTTTGTTATAGTAGTCTTATTTTCAGATAGAGCAAGTAAATCCCATGGTTATTTTTTAACGAGAGGCATATAATCTTCATCCACACCCTACTTTCACTGCACGCTAAACTCACTTGAAATAGCTTTTTTATAATTTTCCGTTTTTTCGTTTTTACCAAGAAAGGAACTATAAAAATTCTTACCTTATTCTTTGCTTCCACATCTAGGATTCTATTTACTTGCCGACGTTATCGACACATATTCCGTATTTTCTTGAAAATTGAAATGTTGCCCCATTCTTTTTGGTTTATTCTCTTGAAGTTTAAACTGATCTGAACAATTACATTCATCTTCATTAGAATCTAATTCAGGAATTCCAATCAGCCCACAATTCGCATCATTACAATTTAGAACAATTTGAGACTCATGTTCGTGTCTAAGCAATACATTTTTTGAAATTTCAAATCTTCCTTAGATTTTCGTTCAAGTTTTCATTCCATCAGGTAAAAGAATATAGCGGATATTCCCTTTCGTTGCACTTTTCTATTCCGTTTTCTATACAGTGGAATAATTCTACGCTTCCGTAGAATTTACACATCTTTTTATTACGTACCTTATGTTCAAGACATTTATGTGATCTTAATATTTTTATCTTCGTGCCTCTATCAGATTCCACTTGATTTAAAAACTTCTATATTTTCACATTGGATTTCATAGAATACAGTACACAAGATCTATTGACTAATCACACAGATTAATGTGAATAAGTTCGCAGTGTTCCTTCGCTCTATTCTTATTTTTGATAAAAGACAACTTATGCGGTTTACTAATTATAAAACTTTAATAAAACTTTTTGTAGAAAACACTTATCATATGATCATTTTCTCGATGACAAATGTGCTTGTGCGACAACTGCATATCTTTTTCACCAACACCCAGAGCAGCAATAACCGCTACAGTATAGCCTGTATGTAAAGTTTGCACGTTTTTTTCGTGAACAAATATGCCATTATTTAGAAGATGGGTCAACAGAATGCAAAGAGAAGGCTACGAATCTACGTGATGTTGATGGGACTACTAGTGTCCCCTTGGATCGCGATTCTAAGAATGCAACTGCTGGTGCCTACACTGCAAGCGACTCATGGGATTCGCATTAGCAATCAATATGTATTAATGCTTCAGAATTTAGTGCTCTGCCATTGTCATCTAGCGTGTCTTCAGCTTCCCTACCAACGATCAGTCAGACTGATTCGGCGGTGAAATCGTCTACCGTTCCTGACGTCAATGCCACCGTCGGATAAAAATTTGAGCGAGTACTCTTTGACAGGTACGTTCAGGGGTGCTGATAACCGCTTAGTTAGAGAAGACAACGCTTCGGAATGTTTATCGATTAGCAACAGTTTCTCTGCTTTAAAGCGCAAGTCTTCAGCTGCAAATAAGAATCAAACAGTGACTGGTGTGCGTAATAGTGTTTATATCGCGTCTGACAACTGATACAACTACTGAGCAACGTAACGATTATATTAAGATTAAATTATCTAATTGCGATTTTAGAAAGGTTAGCATATTTAAATTTTTCCCTTCTTCAACTAAGGGATATTGCTTCAAGATACTGGTGCCGACTAAGTGTTGCGGCAATCTGCTTCCAGTTCATTCCATATACATATTTAACGACATACATTATAACGTACGTATATATATTTATAGCCTTAAATATGTAGATATCTTTATAAACTAGTATGGGTACATATATATCCCTAAATATCAAAATATCTTTGGAAACAAATTTATTCACCTATCTTTATGCATACCCGTCTCGATCGTTTCCGCTAGACAAGATTTCCTGTAAAAAGAAACGATCGTGACAAATAATGGAACACTTGCCCCAGGGAAATAAACTTGCATATTTCACCAGATGACAAAATATGTCCAGGATAAAATATCGCGATTTCTCCCAAGGGCAATCACTGACTAATAATATATAATATAGAATAATATATAATATTATAAAAAAAATATGTAAAGAATAAGCTTAAGGTGAAGTAGATAAGAAGAAGAAAATTCAGTTAAAAATATCATGTGAGCAAGTGTTTATTTTAATAATTCGACAAATCTAATGGGTTGACAGACACAAATAAAGCTATTTTATTTTTTTGGAAGACCAAAAAGATGAAAATATAACCACTAATCGATACAACATTTTATTGGCTAAATGGTTTTAGCTTAAGGGTGGTTTCGCTTACAACTTTGTCCCTCGTAGACAATCTAGAGCTGCAAAAAATTTTAATCAACTTGGTAGCGATTGAAAAACTAAGAAACTCTATCTTACTTCTCTATCACAGTGTTTGCGGTTTGAATTGAAGATTATCGACCATGCTTTGTAACTCAATTAATTGTGAATTTTAAAATTATTGTATTTAGGGAGACATAACTTAAGTCCATCCATAATGTTGATGTTTTTTCTACTATCACGTGTACAGGAAAGCTAGTATTAATGATAAAGTTAGTGAAATTCTTTTTGTTGTATTGAATTTTCTTGCTCATTTACTTATAGTGTCAAATCAAGTGGACGTTGAGTTCTGCTATGTGCAGGTAAGGATTAGTAACATATTTAGTTATACATTCCATTAGTCACTTCTCACAAGTGAGGTGTATTCGCAATTAAGGCCTACGGATTTGATTCTTGTGTTAGGGGATTTTCATCTTCCGGACGTGATGTGGGGTTTCAATGGTGATCATAGTCATTTTACATCTGTTAATTTTCCGAATCTATATTACGGGTTGTTTGAAAGAATGTATGACCTTGCCTCGTTTCCAGTTACTCATATTTTCAATTTTAATGGCCGTCTTCTGGATTTTTATTTTTCAATAGTGCTACCCTATTAGTCCCTCGCTCAAACACGTTTGTATTGTCGGAAGATTCCTATCATCGTTTTGTTGGATTACGCATCGTATTTGATTGCGTTATAAATCTAATGCGCTTTAGAGAAAATGCTATGTTGACTATTTCCAAAAAATGAATAGTAAACTATTGGTAATTTCTAAGAGCTTTTACAAATTTATTAATTCTAAAAATCAGGTTACTCGTTTCTCTTCATTTATGAGTTACAATAACACTGAGTCCTCTAAAACGCCAGAGATTTGCATTCTTTTCGCAGATTTTTCGATAGTTGTTATAGTGACAATAGGTTTAATGGTGATTCGTATCCGTACCGATTAAACAACTTTGACATCTTCCCGCGCATCATCTTCTCTGAGGGTGGGGTCTTCAAGGCGTTGTGTTCACTGAAATCGTTTTGTGCTCTAGGCCCTGATTGTGCACTGTCGTGTAGTATTCATTTTTATGAAGGGGTACTCCCTTTACAATTATTTTTAATAACTGTCTTAAGAACGGATACTTTCCTGAAATCTAGACGCATTTTCATTTAGCTACGAATTCTAAATGAATTACTGGCTATAAATTTAACATTAGCATTTTTATAGTTCGGCTGGTATTGCAAGTATAGCAGAATTTACTTAAATAAATAAATCAACAAAAATATTATTCGGAACATACCATATGTTTTCCAAATATTTTTGGTACATCTCATTGGCAAACTCATAAAATGTTGAAGCCAACCTTTCTTATTACAAATAATATCATTTCCTCCTAAGCCTACATACTAAGCGTTTTCTTTTGAAGCAAGGAATTGAACGCCATCTACAAACACAACTCCTGCTGAAGGTATTGGTTGACATTTCGAATGACAATCTCTCTTCTAAAGGCTTTCGTTCTTATGCAAAACCAACTTGCCGTTCCTTTTTCGCAATTTCTAATATTCTAACCCAGATTTTGCCAAGGAAAGAGTGACACGTCATAACACATTGTATGTAAATGTGAGGCCATCTGCAGAATCAGACATCAAGCGTTTGGCGAGCATTTTATAACGCTGCACACAATATGGTGCTCCGAAGCAGTGTTCATAAGAATCCAAAACTACACGGCCAGAGGCCCGGGAGAATACAATAGATCTTTTAGATCGCGGTACGGATTGGCCAGTCAGTTAATAATAATAATATCGCCTTCCAAGACATTACATCTACAATCTCCGAATCATCACTTGTCGCGGGCCTAGAGGAGTATTTGTTTTTTCTAGCAAGTGCTGTTGAATTTGAATGGTACCAAATTTGTTAATCCCAAGCAGCTCTCCTATATTTCTCTATTGTTTTTGTAAGTAAATTTATCAGTAAATGGCTCAGAATTATCAACTTTGTAACTTTCTATAACAAATACAGCGTGGCATGCCTTTTCAATGACTGTCGTTTCTACTTATAATTCTTCAAATTTCAAACTATTTTTAAGAACTTTAACCATAATATTTGCAGGATTTATTTGCTTCCATAGGTTATTTTTAATCCCCCTCAAGATGTGTATTTAAGTTTAGACGCGATGCTTTCTTCGAATTTCTTGCTACGGGACAATAGATTAGTTTTGATTTCACTCAATAATGATAGAATGCCTTTTTCGATTAAATCCGTAAAATTTTTAATTTGTTTCTTTATGGTATCAAACGAAAGATTCGTCTACGCATTTTTTGCAGTCAAAAGAATTTGAAGTCCTGTTTTTTTAAAAATAAACTTTATTGCCTGAGTCTTTGTAGATACATTTTGTATTACACAATTATAATGCTGGCAACCGTTAAAAATCGCACAAACGAAGGGTTGAAATTTTTTACAGGGGAACGAACAATATCCACAAATCGATGTAATTATGTATAATATTAATAATTTTTATATAGTGGCAAATCAAATGTGTTTGTATAATTTTGGGTTATGGAACACTTTTTACAATTTGTTCAAATGTTAGAACTTTAAAATTATTTTATAATACTTGATTATAAATTACACACCAACATACTTTTATTTAATTATCATATACAATTTTTATTTAATGTGTATTTTCAAAAATTAAGAATAGGTTATTTTCGGGCAAGGCTATAAATTTTTTCTGATCTCTCGCCATGACGTTGACAGATTTTAATCCGTTTAATTTTGCCAAAGCACCCGAACACGTATAAAATGATTTATTCAATCGCACTATTTTGCATTGAAACATTCTACGATTTATATTTGTCACAACAAACGTTTTAGAAAAAATTATCCTATATTATTTTAATTGATAATTTGAACCTTGTAGAAAATGTGGAAAAATATGCATTGTCCATACAAACTTCAGCATGAATTTTAGCTACAAAACAAATTTGCATTTCTTGCTTAATAAAGTATTTATAAAAGATTTGATGGTTCAGTATGAGTTACCATATATTGCAATTTACGAATATTTCCGTAACGCTTAAGATTGATTAAATATACAAGTATGTCTGAAAAATACTTTTATTATCAGGGCACTTACTGGATTATGGAATGTGAGATAAAAACAGAACTGATGTATGGTACAAATGCTGTTCCGTTTTTGATGGCTATATACTGATAGAACTGGGGGCACAATATTGAGAAAATTACACGGAAGGTTGAAATAAGTCCTCCAAGACATTATAATGGACGACAGAATCCACTAGAATCAAGGAGTTGCATCAACACTACCCGCCATTAAAAACAACAAAGTTTCCAATGTGTATATGATATTACAAAAGCGAAAATTTTCTTTCATAAGTGATAATTATAAAGTGGTTGTTAATCATATGAAAGATCAGTACAGATCAACTTCCTTGCGTACAATCAAAAGTAGCTATAAAGATTGACTTTAGCCGAAATGGCAACAACGGTTGATACGTTGGAGGTAACCAATACTATGATGATAAAATCAAAAATTTTCGTAAAAGACCGCTCTTCCCTTTCTTCATAGCGCGCGGTAGAGGTTTAGAAACATATTAAAAAGAAAGGCTTTGTGGCCAAAAAAGTTAACTTTGGCGTATAATAAATTTTCAGTCACCGTTAACACAAAATCCCAGTCATAATTGGACCGAATGGCAACTGAGTTGCTATTTACACTATGTTGCTCGTTTAGAGTGCTACTTATTTCCACCCATCTACGTGGTCGGTTTTTGTGACTTATAGAATATCTAATAGACAAGAAACAACCAAATTTAATAGTTGGCCACATTTTCAAAACTTTCAAAATTAAATCGCACAGACACCGTACATAGAGGTGCTTATGGATATGAGCTGCTCCAAAGAACATAGCGCTACTTATTTGTGTAAGAAAGAAGTCTGGCCATTAGAATATTTTTCAGATGTATGCGTGCAAAAAAGAGCAAACAATGAGATTATTTGTATACTGAAAAACAAAACGATTATTTGGTGAAATAATTAAAAAACTTTAGCGATTAAAACACAATGAATAGTTGCACGAGCACGAGTGTTAATATTTGTAATATGTCAAGGTCGCCGAAATGTTGAGCTCAAAATAACTATAGGAAGCAGTTCAATGTGTTGTTATCGCCAGAAAAAAATAGAAAACAGGTACGTTTAGGAAAGTAAATTGTTTGTTTATTGTTAGAAAGTTTGTAGTATTGCTCCTGGTCGTAATAACAACCGAAACTAAGCTAACATTATGCGTGAAAATATGGGTCGGACACTCTGTGTTAAGGATTGAGCGATTAACTCTTTATTTGATCAAATCCTTAAGTAGTAATAGTTTATGATAATAAGAAGTGCTTTTTATCTTAGCATGGAAAGTCCTAAGATTCGAAAAGTGACTTTCTTTAATAGCGTCTTCTTAATCTAATGATTTTGTTTAAATTATTGCACTTTGCATATATTCAACATTAGTTCTTAATATATTGTTAACAGCTAAAATTTAAAAATAAAATTTTCAAATCAAA
This sequence comes from Glossina morsitans morsitans, assembly GCA_001077435.1. Lineage (NCBI taxonomy): Eukaryota > Metazoa > Arthropoda > Insecta > Diptera > Glossinidae > Glossina > Glossina morsitans. Next base: position 22,329 of record CCAG010020419.1, on the reverse strand, counting down.
TATATTGAATATTGAAATGAAAATATGTTAGACATTAATCCTAAACATTCTGCAACAAATATATACTTCTGATCAGTCAAAAGTGAATTGTTATAATCACGGTTGTCACCTCAACGCTTTCTATAAAAAATTGAAATCAATCTTTTTTCTTATCACTCCCTTCAGTTTAGGTTCCAATATATGTCAAATCAGTCCTGGAGTTTACCTACATTGAACATTATGTTAATCATGAAACAAGTCTTCCAAACACACATTGGCTGAAGGAATTTCTTAAAATTAATTGCTACGAATGTCGCATAAACATTAGTGGACCTTTTATAGCACTCGCAATGCAGATACAATTCTACACAGCTATGTAAACTATGCCAAAAAAAAGAAGGAAGCTCTCCTTTCGTAGGCTGCGAATTGTTGGAGTGCATATACGCTTTAGTACGTTATGAAGCTTAGTTTCTTGCAGGAGTAAATTAACATGATTTATTTAAGTACTTATTTATTACGTATTTGATTAATTTTTTATCAATACAAATACAAAGCAATAAGAGAATATTAGAATTCATATAGTGCATATGATGTGCACAGCGTAGGAAAATGGACAAATGAAAACCTCCGATTAAACTTAAATATCACAGAATGGCCTGTAAAATAATTCATATGTTAATCTGTTGCCATAATGAAGCCTTGGTTTTCAGGCCTAGTGAAAAAATTTGAACATATGGAAAACAATGTCAATGTACTGCAACGAATAAAAATAAACCTATCTCTCATCCGCCTGAGTGGCCGAATAGGCAAGAGTCTGGACTGGCAAAAGTCTGAACTAGCAAGTCAATGGTCGTGGGTTCAAACCTCAAATGCGGTAGAGTTTTAATAATAATAATAATAATAATAGTAATAATAGTAATAATAATAATAGTAATAATAGTAATAATAATAATAATAATAATAATATTAATATAAAAAAAAATAAAGCCGAAAGCTTTAGATGGTAGTGCTTTAAGACTAGTCTTAGAGTTAATTCTCTGGCTAAATTTATATGATAATAATAATAATAAACCTATCTCAACAGAAAAAAGATGTTTACGAAATTTTCTCGTGCAGAGGATTTACTACGTTCAGTTAAGTATATTTTTGACTGAATTAAATAAATTGAAACGGCTGAAACTAAACAAATATTTTTGTTTTATTAAATTTAACCGTGGTGGTCCTGTGCAGATATTTTTTCTAAATATCTCGAGGTTCAGATATTTATACACTTCAGTATGATATAGTTTTTCGATTTTACGTGCTGTGCGTTTCCTATCTGACAGGCACTGACCCAAAGAGAAAAGTTCGAAGTTGTTGAAAACCCAAAGTTTAACTTCTATTCCCATTTGTTGAGAAGTGCTAGGTATACGGCAACTAAATAGTTCCATAGTATTTCGCATGTTTCCTGAACGATTCTGCTCCAAGTTAGAAGGTCTATTTGTAATGTCGGAGGGCGGCTGTGTGAGTTAAATAACAAAGAAACCATAACCGATGCCTGAACATTGGTGCATTTCTGGCACAAATACTAACACAAATAAGAAAAATAGCCTGCATTTTAGTAAAAGCTGTTCCTCTTGGATAAGTTTATATGGCAAATCCAAAACTCATGGATTCATCCTTACAGTTTCTTGAAATTTTCCGTTCGCATATTGCTGCCAAGAATCCTTTATTATCACGACGTTCAAGAAGTGGATTTACCGAGAATTTTGTCTCTATATGTTTACGTTTAAACAATGTCTTTGCTTTGTTTAGCTTCGCCAGTGAAGCCAGTGAAGCCAGTCTCGAAGTACCTTCTGTTAAGTCCATTTTGTTTTAAACTTTTTTACTTTCATTTTTCTGTAATTTTTTATGTTATCTTAAATTTTGTGACTCAAACCATATGCTCGTTGTTTGCATGACATATTTGTTTACCTTTTCTTTAATATGTTCGTCAGACGTAGATATATAAAAGAGACTTCAAGGTGTTTTGACCCTTGCGTTTTGCAGGATGTTGGTTTTTAAGAAGATTGTTAGATGAATAACAACTTTTGTTTTTAGTGAATCCACATTTGTTGCCTTCTGCAACTTTTCGATAGCTTTTTTCAACATATTTCTTAATTTTTAATGTAGATAAGTAAGCAATTATCTCATACTGATACAGCATATAATGTAATTCATAAAAGATCGACTTTATATAAAAGAATCTTTTTTAGAATACTCAATCTAGAGTACTGATTATGTATTTTTCGGAAATGCAACTTGATACACATTTCTTTTTATTATATACAGATAAATGGAAAACAGGGGACAAATTTGACGTTTGTTTTGTCTACAAACAACCAACATGACACAAACAAAAATAAAATCATACAAACGTATTTCACATTGAGAAACTTTTACGCCACGCAATAAATCATCTATCGTTGATTTGCTGACTCACAGAAAAAGACATACGAACGCATACTACAATAAAATAATATAAAATTTTTGGTAAGAGGAAATAAAGTGAAATAATAAACACTTTCAAAAGAACAAAAAAAATTAAAGAATCCAAACATTGCTTCAAAAAAAGTAGTCAGTTCAAGCGAGTAGTTAAACAAAATTACAAGTTATCTAACATCAACTGAAAGAACAATATGTAAGTAATTTTTGGTCAATTGATTATAAATAAATTTTCCGTCAGCGGTGCTTACAGGTGAATTATCAATCTTAATAATTATTCTTTGTCAAATATTTATCCTATCAGGAGAGGACGAAAAAGATTGCTAGAGCCTAGAGTCTGGTATTTTTTAACTCCATTTTACATACTTATACATTATCGTATGAATTTACCTACAAAGAAGTATTCTGAACAAGTGGTAACGAGAAGACGCCATATCTAGTGAGTGCGCTGGTTGTGGCAGAATTTCCCATCCGAGATGCAACAGTATATTATTGATAACTCTTCTAACATGTGGCCGAGCGTTATCATGTCGGGAGATGGCTTTCCCTTTTTAACCGCTATTGCTGGTCATTTTTGCAATTGACGTCGGTAAACATCTGCGGTAACAGTTTCATTCGATTTTGGCAGTTTATAATACACTCCACCTTGCTGACCCCACCACATGCGCAGCAAAACTTTATTGCCACGAATATTCCGCTTCGTCGTCGATGTGGATAGCTCTCCTGGACTAAGCCAAGTAGTAGTAGATCCACTTTTCATCGCCAGCCACAATACGCCTCAGAAAACTCTTCTTTCTTTGCCTGACAAGCAATGAAACGACGATATTAAAATTATTCAAAATGGCATTTTTAGTCAATTCGCAGTCATTTTCGCACTGGTCTTTCTTATTTCTTTACAATTGGTACCTGTGTAAGTCATCTATCGAAAGTAACGCAATCATCTAATATTTATGGCATTTTTATGTTTTTGTTGATGTTTAATTTTGTAATTAATTCCACTTTGGTCGATCTCTGCAACTGTTTTATTATTCGCAAATAAATTCCAACAAATTTTCTTCGTTTAAAATATATTTGCTGTTATTGTGAAAGTACGTACGGAACATTTGATACAGACATTGGAAGCTTTTGTACGCAGCTTGGTATAGAAAATGGGCCAAATTGGTCAGAGCAGAAGATCGCAGTGGAGGATAAACTGAATGCAACTCGGTTTGCCTTAACAAAAATTTGGGGGTATTTGCTCGTAACTTAGAAATTATAAAAATAAGAAGTGTTAAATTTTCCACATTTACTTTACGCAACACTACTCTTTACGTGCAAAAACGGAAAAAATCAGCCATGCCCACACAAAATTACAAGTGATTAAATTTTACTTATTTCTTTTTTTTGACATGTTACGCTTATTTCCCATAACGCAAACAAGACAGAATGTTTAATACTATTTGGTACATTTCTCAAATGAAGATATATAATCTGTCTAAAAATGGGTTAATTCTAAAAAGAATATGCTAAACACCGTGACCTGGTGGTTTAATTTTTTCTTAATAATACCAGCGATATGGGTATCAAATAAAAAAACTCGAAGAGCAGAATGCGAAAAGCATAGCGAGCGATAGGTATGCGAGATTCAGCCCCCGCCAACGCCGAATATAACTTTTTTACTTGTTTACAATTATTTTGGGTTCCATGTATATGAGGAGGGCGCATTTGAGGAAACTTTGGCGATGATAAGGCCTCGACATCGTAATGAAATTAGACTTTTCTGATAGGTTTTAGCATTGTTTAAAATGTCAAAACTGCACTTGAAAAACTGTGCTCAAATTTCTTATAACGCACTTTGTATCTTCTAATTTTTCGTCAAGTTTATACCCTATATGGCAAATAGTAATAATGAATTTTTTTTTAATCTTTTATATTAATAATCCGAATTACGCTAAATGGTATGGTTTCTGCTTTCATCGTAAAATATATGACATTCTTATAAGAGTTATTTCCGTCCCTTTGTGGTACGAATAGGAATGCACAAAGTACCGGAAAACGTAGTATTTTTAGCACTAGTCAGCTGTTCTCGACCGCTAGTGTCGGAGTTGCTTTCACCTTTCTTTAACCACACCGCCTAGCTCCAGAAAAACCTGTATGCAGTAGCCTTTCACCACAATCCAGGTGTTCTCACTTTCAAGCCGAACATACACCAATTTTACCCTCACTTCCCCCACTCCACTTGCTATAATCCTTTCTAACCTCAGCCTGCCTATTGATAGAACTTAAACATATTGTAAAAAATGGTTTACTACTTTGATTTGAAACTGTTTACTTTTAAATTTGCTATACTTTTAATCGATAATCTCTGTAATGTCGTGATTTAAGCCTTTAATCTTAATATCTTAATGGTGATAATTCAGCCGAATTCACATTGCAGCCGGTAATGAATGAACAAGTAAATAAACTCAGATTACAATTTACAGTAAGTCCGCACACATAAAAAGTTTAGGGATTTCCACAAGTTTTCGCTATAAGTATTGAGACGAAGCGTCTAAGCTACGCAGTTGAATAGCGAAATTCAATTGAGATATTCGCTTGAAAATTAACTAAAATAAAGTTTTTGACAAAAGAGTAAAGGAAGAGGTGTAATTTCACTTCATATTTTTCGTTTTACATTTACAATGGTCATTTCAATTTCCAATCCCGCGATGCAAAACTAAAAGTTGTGACTCCCACTTTCGCGAGGCGTAATTAAAAAGCGACCGAGTCACAATTAGTGAAATTAGAACTTAAAATACAGTAGCTAAAAACTGAACTTAAATTCAGAAAATTGCATACGCGGCAAAGCAGTTTAAATACGCAAAATAAGCTGGAGAGTATATTTTGCGTATTATTTTGAGTATAATGCCATAGCAAAGGAGAGTCCAGTTAAACTTTTTGAGCTGCGTGACAAAGCCAAATGCAACGATGAGACAAGTTCATTTTTCGAAGCTTCGCAATTCACATTTGCGCAAGTAGTGTTAAATGAATTAAGATTGACAACAAACGTCATCAAAGATTTAAAATTTGATAATCAACAGCAATTAAGGGTCGAAATTCAAAAAACCTCATCTGTTTGCCATGTCCATGGAATTTAATGCTAAAGGTGAAACTTTAGAAAAAAAAGATCAATATGCATCAACCATGTTCAAACTCAACGTTAAGAAAAAATTTATTTACTTCATGACATGATGTTAATGCGAAGTGAGCACATTGAATCGTGTGAAAAATCAGTTGGAAATGCTACATCAGGACTTTCATAGTTCAATTTTTGATAGAAGTAAAAATAATCGTTAAAAAGTTTTAAAAACTGTCATACTCACAAAAATTAACAAAAATATTCCTACTATATGCTAGATAAATTCAAAAACTATTAGAACGATTTAATTGCATTGCTATGGAAATCTCCGTGAATACGAAGTATGATGGGAAAGGAGTGAGTCCTCCAAAATTATCTTCTCGCGGCTAGATACCGGATGAATGTATTGAAGATTATGCTCCCAATATCGAACGCCTTTTCCGTCTTTCAGTTAGATTACCGCAAGAATTGCTCTGTTTATCAGGCGAACTCATGATTAACTGTTGTTTTCAGGAATTCTGAACCAAGAATTCTTTCATTTTTTGACATAGTTGGTTTCATATTGCCTCAGAAAATCGGAAATTCGGTAGCTTAATTGAATAAAAAGAAAACGTAAGCGGACGTTAAAAAAGATAAATTTAAATCTTATTTAGAACATTGCAAATGTCACAACTATCACACTACGATCGTAAATGCCAATTATGGCCTAACACATGATTTTCCACGTCTCACAGAGAAGTCAAACAGCAATAATTAATTTACGCAGCAATTGTTAAACGAAAGCAAGTTAAAACGCTGCCACATAGTAATGCTGGGCCGATCATTAATTATCTCACCTACATCGATTACCGCAGTGAAAAATGAAGAAAAATGGACAAGGGATTTTAACCGTACAAGTCTGGTCCAAAATAAAAGCATTAAATTTAGCACAGTGCATATACAATACGAACAAGTAAGAAAATTATATTTGGCAGCGATTAAATTTTTTATACCAATCGCCCTGTGCTACTTGTCATTAATATGTAGTCTTCATATAGTGTCTGAAGCTCCCTTCTTGGTGCAGCAAATGTTTTGATGAAATAATGGAATTTTTATATTTTATAATATTCGGTAGGTGTGACGGATTTAGTCGATCTTGAATAGGTGTTGCAGGGCCATCCATAGAATATAAATGCAAATTTTTATCGTTGTACGTGTTGTCGTTTATAAGCAACGAGCAAAACACCACAATTTTTTATCTTTGAGGTTGTCCAAGCTATGTTGTATGATGCCCTATGATCGATTTAGCTCAATTTCAATACCAATCTGCGTGCAAGAGCTTCCAGCATTTTTGCCAAATTTGCAGCTGACTTCTGCGTTTTTGAGACCAGGTGAACATTTATTATACACAGACAGACGGACATACTTAAGTTGGTTTAAAATTTTATGCTGATTAAGAATATATATATTTTAAGCGATACATGAGACTTCCTTCTCAGTGTTACAAACGTTCCAACAAACGAAATATACCCTTCACCCTTCGGTAGTGGGTTAAGAAAACAAATGAAAACTTTTTAGTCTCGCACAGCCGACAAATTTAATGTCATTCTTTATTTATTTTCGTGATATGAACCAATTTTTACTATAAAATAGTAAAAATTACTATATTACTATAAAATAGTAAAAATTAGATCATTGTGTCACGTAAAGGCTTACGTGAGAACAATTTTATGAAATGGAGTGTTTTCAACAGCATTCGTTGCTCGAAAAATTTCGTGAAAATAATTCGACGATTGAAACTTACTGGTGGGCAGGGATCAGCCAAGCTTAAATCAATTCAAAAACTGATTCTGAGTTGATCGGTACAATAAAGGATGGACCTATCGCAAGATTTTTGTAGCGCGATTTTTGTAGATTTTGAAGCGCATCTTAGATAAGAATACACCATTGAGCGCAAAACATCAATCTACACATAGTATCTGCAAAATGGATAAGGTGCAATGCAAGATAAGACAATAGTACCATTCCCATAAGCATTATGTAAATATAAGTTTCTAAACGAAAAAATTCCAAGTATCGATTTCATAAAACGTTCTTCAATATTTGAGTTAAAAAATTGGCCCTGAAGTGTGTAAATACTCTACCATTAACTGTGGACTGTGATAAAAAATCCGAAGTGTGGCAGATTAAAATCGTGAGAGAACGGAAGATGCGAACATATGCACAAAGTATATTATGAACAAAGAATTATTAAGATCTTAAGAGCAAATATGAGTTGTCGAAATGCAGAAAATAAATTGACAATAAAATACTGGGATTTTGAGCTGAGCAAATAAGTAGCATGAAATCAGCTTGATGCATTGAGTCAAATGGAAAATGAATTGAGAGTTCGTTTTTGTTACAAATCTGATATTTCGATTTTCAGGCTTTGTAGAGGTTGTTTGGTCAGCCCAATCGGTGCTCACTGTCCGTGGTATTTGCATTCTTGTAATTTTTTATAAAAGTTGAACTAATCCCAATTGTTTTTGCTATTTTTCCCGATTTTCCTTACTTAACTTACAATGGATTTTCTAATCTTTTGAAAAATTTCTTTGTGTATATGTATATTTTCAGACTTATTAAGGAAAAGAAATAAAAAAAATTCCCTTTAATTGATAAATTATTATTTACATGAACGAAAATAAGTACAAAAACTAAACATGATTAACTAAAGATGTTTTTTTTTTTCGAATGTTCTATTGATGTTTTCGTTTCATGTAGACTTTTTGGAATTTTTTATGGGGTTAAGGAGTACTTTATGCTTACAACTCTATCTACAGCCAAAACAGAAATCTTGAAATGTTATTCAATATAAATGTTTGTCTTAAGAAATATATTTTTGATCCTCAACCCATAAAAACAGATTTTAATAAAAGAAATTTTCGGTACTGTATGTAGACTTTATTCGGCTACTGTGTGTTATTTGTGTGCAACTTTAGGAATATAAAACTATTTCGTATAACGTTTAATATTCTAAAGCAATATTAATTTATGAATAATGAAGTAGAAGACGACAATTTAAATACGTTATGTTTAATTGTCCGTTCAACAAAAACAAAATTATGCGGAAACAATTCTTAAGAAGGTATGAATTTAGAATCAAGTTACTTATACACCCAGAAGTATATTCATCCTGTCGTTCCAGAAGTGAGGCTTGAGTGTACAAAGATGAAGAAGCTGTTATTTCTTTTCTGAAAATTTAATAGCATGTGCTTGCATATGTTTCAATATAAAGTTTTTTTGACAATTCACAAATAAAATCACTGACGAATTTATTGGTAGATACATAATTCATGTAATGAAACTTAATAACTTTAAATGCACGGTACAAATTCTACTTGTTCGTTAAACCTGCTATATAAAAACCAATTTGCTTAACTCTTTCTAAATAACTATTTTGACAAATGCATGTCTTCATATACGTAAATAAACGATTATATTATGATTGAACTTTTTTTCCCATATATTCGATTTTTCACTGATTGATTGTTGATAATCACCAGACATCCATAAAACTAGAAACAGTTTACTTTTTTTGTTTCCTGTATGTAAAAAGATCTTTAATACAAAGAAGACCTAATTGATGACAACGCCTTCTCCATTCAAGTTTCCACACACTGAACAAAGAGCACACACATATACAATGAAAAAAAGCAAATAATATTTAGCCAACCTTTATAATTCAGTGAAAAAATTAAACTGAAATGTTACGAGAGTCAATAGAAGACACAATACACGCAAGAGAATGTAAAACTAATAACATAACTCTGCGTCTGTATTAAAATCCACATTATATGATAATACGATACTTTTTAAAATTATTAGTTCCACTTTTAAAGCTGACTAAAATTTCGTCTTCATTAAAGTATTAAAATATTGCTTATCATTGGCAAAAAATTTCAGCATTTGCAACCAGAAGATGTAGAAAATAATTCGACATTAATGCTGCACTATTTTTAAATGTGCTTATCTGTTCATAGTAGTATCAATGTAGTGGATTATTATATGTCGCAAGTCATAATATCTGTGAAATCAAATGTCCTTTTCAATTACATAATTTCGGAAAATTTGCAATTATGTAGTTGTCGAATAAACATAGGAAATTGAGATGGGCGTGTGCTAAAAACCGAAAGAATATCTATCCATTCAGCATGTAATCCTCATCAAGACGCAAGATAATGGATAAGGTATATTTTTAAATGAGGTAACAACGTATGTGTTAGAAACGTTTTTGTGCGTTGCACACTGCATTATATTAAGTAATATTTTAAATAAGTTTACCAGTTAAGTAATTACTTACCCGTACGCTAAGAAAAAACATGACAAGTCACAAGTCAATTTGCCAATTTACCTGTAGTAAGTTTATCCAAAATTATGCCAGAAAAACACCTGAACAAATACTGAATTTTAAATCTACGATATGTAAAAAATATATTACAGTTAGTTGGTGCAAAATTCTTACGTGCTTGGTTAGGTCAAGATAACTTGAATAGTTTTACACCCTGTATATTATTTAAAGTTCTACAGACATTAAACTAAACGCAATTAATGCAATGTTGCTATAAATATAAACAATTTGAATACAATTGGAGTAGTATACCGTAAAATTATATGGTTGGCGAAATTTACATTATGATTATATTTTCTGCCGATAGACAGCGAACTTTGCTCAATTTGTTTATGTATAGTGCAATATTACATTATTGCATATTGCTATTGTAGTCATTGTGTTGAGCACTTAAATCATCTAAATACGTTATACACAATTTTCAAATAGGAACCACGATCACATATATTAAAAACAAATATGATGGTTAATTTTTAAGTTAAGAGGGAGTGTTTCGTTTCAACTTTCTACTATACCTCAAGACCAAGGGGAAGGCACAAATGTTACCAATGTTATCGGAGTGTAATCACGTATCTCAACGTCCATGTTTTTGTTTTTCGGCTGCTTTCATCCTTGATTGATGAACATATTGTTTTCCGGATGGGGGGGAAGTATGCAAAACAGCTGTTAAATACATTCTCTTATACAAGCAAATAGTCCATTCTTTCTTGGCTTTTATTTTGTCAACTCTGCCTGACAATGACGATGCTACCAATAAATTTGTTATGTTTTCTTTTGTATTTGTTACGTATGTTTACCGATTAGTCCACTCATAATTAATTAAGCTAAAGACACTAGCGACTTAAGCAAAGGTTAACAATTCTTCTTATTGAACCAGAACATAAAAACTCTTTTAAGACGGCACAAAATATTGTCAATAATCCTGCATTAAAGTCTTTTCCATTTCCAAGCTACACCATTAAATTAAATTCTCATTTAATCATAATCACTACTAGATTTTCATTTTGCAAACTTTTATATGTGGTCACCGGAGATAAGCAACCAATGTGTATAGTTCGCTAGAAGAATCCTTATCATCATTGCGGCGTCGAGCTAAACGCACGAGAACGCAGAAAGACGTAAATTTATTAGTTTAAGAAATGATACAATTGTTAGCTTCGTCAATTTAAAAAATCAATAAAAGTTACTTTACTTAGACATTTCTTTCGTATAACTAATTGATAATTTCTTCCCTATGCAATTTTTTTTTGATTTCGTATCAATTTGATCTTTTTTCGATTTTGTCAAACTATATCAAATATATGCGTAGAGCAAGCATATAAAGTTCTAAAAGTTTCTAAAGTTTATTTTTTCCTTTTTTTCCAATTTACTCGCCAAATATTTGTCCGCTGTTTCGCCAGCAATTGGTTTGTTGGTTTATTTATCAGAGAGGAAAACCTATGGTTACATTAAATATAAGCAAAAATGTCTCTGTTTTTCTACATTTTATTTACATATAATTGATAACAATAAAATTAACACGAAAACATCACGCGATTGGTACCAAAACGTTCGTCAATTATCGTCTTGGTCGTAAACGAAAGTCAACTTTTAGATCCGTGATTACCCTGCGGGTTCGTTTTGACGACGAAAGAAAGATAATCCATTTTCATTTTTCATTTTATATTACTATTGTTTTCAATTATTTGTAAAAATAAAGCAAAATAGGGTGGAGCTGACGTCTGTTTGTTTATAAACAACTAACAATAGGCATGCAACGCCAATATTAAATTAAGAAACGAAAGATTGTATGTCCATTATCTGATCGAGCATCTCTAAGCACTAAATGAATCAAACCACATCGTGTCATTCTAACCAAAGAAAGTACTTATGGATTAACAAATTTTTAGGTAATTGGTTTGTACATTTGAATTCCATATTTCAAAAAAAAAAAAAAAAAAAAACAAAAAAAAATACATGAAATAAAGTGAAAGAATGCCATTTTCAATAAATGCAAATAACAAATTTTTTTTGGCGACTTCTGTTTACGTATTTATATATGAATGTTTTAAGACGCTGAAAATGAAAATCTGAATTGAAGTTGACAGATTACTTCTTAGTTCTTCGTCAATTCTTCTTCCCTGAAGACGGAAGCGTCTCGTAGATCCTTTCTTTGTTTCATAATAGTTCTTTTCAATGAATCTCGACACTCTTATTCCACCAAACCCCCCAGAATGTGTCAGAATCAGTCTGCCTAAAGCTTATACATAAGATCAACATTAGTTGACTATTTTTTCTATTATCTAAAATCACTTACTTTATAGTTCCTAAATAAATGGACTGGGAATTTTGGCGATGAGACCAATGAATCCAATAGAGTGATTCGTTTTTATAAGTATTGATTCTTTACAATTTATAAATGATGGCACAAGTATATGGTGACACGTAATGCAAGAGAGACAGTTAAATTTGTTATATGTGATTACGCTCGCCGATTATCTTTGCACAACAGCAGCGAAGTATCCTCCCTCATAACTGCCCAATGAGACGAGAGCAATCTAGCTATCTCTTCGAATAAACTTGCATTTAGAATTGAGCGTTCAGGGTTGCATCTAAATAGCAGTTGTAAAAGGAAAACAAAAAAATTTGTAGATAATTATCTTACCTATAAAAGTAAACAAGACAAAAAGTTTAAATTTGTGAAAGAGAACTAAAATATTGCGAGATAGTTTTGATAAATAATAAAGTAATGTTGATCAACATATAATTTTAGACATGGTTCCTGTGCTAATCTTATGCCTTTTGGCGGAAAAAGAAATCCAATGATATTCATTGCAAAGCTAGATGCAATGAGTACTATAAAATATGTATTTCCCTTTAAGTGTTCTGTTCAAAATATTTTCAAAAATGCATTATTTGTTAATGTAGAAGAGCAACGTTAAATATATGCTCGGATTTATCACGAAGATCTATTAGTTTTGTGTAAAAAGAAGAAAAATTTTATTGTCGTATATAAATTATCTTATAGGAGATGTAATTATGGTAAAGCATCCAAACGTAAAATTGTACAAAGATTTTGGTTTAAATATATACCTTTAGAGGCGAAAAGAGTTTGAGGTGGGCTGACATAATGAGCTCTTATTTACGTCTTCCGGTTGAAAACTTCCAAGTTTTACATGAAAACGTAAACAAAAAAATGTGGTTTTAGAACCATAAATTAAGAAGTCGACGTGAACATAAATAGCAAATTCATAGAAAGTAACAATTTAGTTATTCTTCAACATCTTCTGCTTAAATCTTATGATCCAAAATTTGGAAAATACCAATTATCACTCTGTACTGAAACAAATTGATGAATATATGTAAAGTTTAAAGAACATAGTTTTTATTGCTTGTGTTTCATTTCTTCACTAGATAAATTGCTTTAAATTTTAAAATAATCGATCATCAATTCTTCTTTGGTTCTTCTTCTTCTTGTTTTAATTGAATGTATACGTGCAAAACTATACGACTTGCCAATTACCATGTTTTCTAAAAAGTCGGCAAAGTTGTTCTCCCAGTCTGAAATTAAAAATAATGTCATATTGCGTTAGCTTCCAATGAGCCACGTTCAATATTAATTTTAATTAGTGCCGATGGATTCTTCTTAATAGTTTCTATAACAGCGGCAATGCTCTCACACTCTCTTCATGAGTTTCCTGTTTTTGTCTTGGGCCTATATCGCATTGGTTTGTTGAAAGTGGTTGTCATTTCACTTTGTTTTATTTTATTACCTCTGAATTTTATGCAATTTTTGTTTATTTATTTTTGTATGATATGATTGTTGTTTACATAATGTTCTTGTTATCCGCCTGAGTGGCCTAGGCAAGAGTCTCGACTAGCAACTGAATGGTCGTGGGTTCAATTCTCAAATGCAGTAGAGTTTTTAATAAAGCCGAAAGCCTTGTATGCTAGTGCTTTAGGACTTAAGTCTTAGAATATATTCTAAATTTATAATAATAATAATATATAATGTTGGTTGTTTATACACAAATAAACGTCAAGCTTTCCTTTTTATTTCTATAAATAAATAATAGAAAGCAATTATAAATATATATAACGCAGAGAAAAGAGATTATATTTTTTTCGTCGTTAAAGCGAACGAGAGTTAATAAAAGATACACAAAAGATTTTTGTTAAAGTGTTAATTATAAATTTTATTATGGAACAATAACAAAAAGTATTTCGATGATGCAATAAATATCACCAAATTTGCAAACAAAAGCTGTGGAGGGAATGTTATGTTGATGGTGCTGGAGTACAGAAAATTTAAGCAGATATTTGTGTTTATTGTATTTTTTTGCATTCGTCTTCGCAGTTTTTTGAAATTTCGAAAAATATGTTCATGTTTCTTAATTTATTATTTCACTATTCAATTAAAATGCTTATTCCTTTTACATAAAGCTACTTTTATATATTGACTTTCTATATTAGAAATTCAATGTCAAATTCTTTACTTTCACATTTCACACCCTATATTAGTTGTTTAAATTTGCTTTACATTTTAGTATAAAATAATATGGTAATGTGGCTTTTCTGGTTTCTTTGTGAAAAAAGACCATAAACACAAACGAAAAGAAAAAAGAAACAAAAGATAGTATAATGTTATCAAATATAACCGATCAAGTGAAGTTGTGCTGAACAACGCCCAAACCTTGTAAAGAAGAAAAAAGAGGTCTTCTCAAATCACATAAGCTCATATGCAATTGACGCAACATGGTGTGTACAGGAGGTCATGTGGCTAAAATGAATGACAATGAACGGTTGACAGTTCACAGAGCCAGATTCTACACGTAATCTATGAGTGAGTACTCTATTTCTATCCAGTCTTGGGGACAATCTATACTAAACCTACCCTCACAATGTAGAGATTTTTTTATTTGGAAAAAAAAAAATTAAAATAATTAATTCGGGCACGTCTACAGCGAATTCCGTTGTTGCCGGCGCGTAAATGTGTGGTTTACGTTCGCTTTGAACACTGTGAAATTCGAGGAGTCAGATAAGCGTATGCGGGATTAACTACCCAGTAAAGTCACACGTCACACCAATATGTCACGAATCGTCGCATGCGTGCTCTAACGATAAAAAATGCGTTGAATGCTAGGGTGACAACTCCTTCAACGCTTAAATATGTCTAACACGTAAAAAAAGTCTTAAATCTCAAAGAGATTGTATCCACCGTCTCAAAACAAACCGTTTCACTTTTTCAAAAAACATTGCCGCGCCCACGACATAAAGGACACAACTTTACACTAGCTGCCCAGTCTCTTCACTTTTCGAATTAAATCAGCCACACTTAAGCTTATCCCACCGTTCAGAACAAAACAAAACAATTCGGACAATATTTTCGTTGTAATGACATCTCAATGGACTGTCTATCCGACACTTTCTTTAAACCTCACGATGCCTTCACTCTCCCAAGGTGGGATATGGTGTAAGCGACCTCCTTCGTGCGGAATCGTAAGAGAAATCGAAAAGGGGTTAGGTGTGTGGACATGCGGTCTGCCTGCAATTCTAACGTGCGACACCGTCCAATGCGGAATATATAACGCACCTGCGGGCAGTGCGGTAACGAATACTACCGAATTCTTGCCAAGACGTAAAAGGGCCAATGGCGAGTTTTGTCTCTAATAACCGCGATGATTTTTGAATTCAGGTATATAGCATTGTTACACGCAAAATGGCGCTGGAAATTAGAGGTACTCGTGCAGGTAACACTGTACTAACCATTTGGAAAGAATGTTTGAAAGTCCTTATTTGTTCATTCGTTCTTGGGCAGGTTAAAGTTGAACCTCCCGATATTGGAATGGGATCTGCTCCTACTTTCTTAGAGGAATATAAATTAGGGTGTGTTACGTCTAAAATTAGATGCAAAAGGTCGCCACGTATGCATGAAATATTTGGAGAGATGGCCAAAGCCATCTGGAAGGTTATTTTTCATGTCAAAGGAGATTGGTCAGGGTTGTAGCTGTCTTGAAGCTGTTGAAGCGCTAATCTTGACGTGGCAATCAGTTTTCTTTCAGGCCACGAAAAAGTGGTAAAGACGGTTAGCATAAGGATGCCTTTGATCAGTTTAGATGGGACAAAGTACATGCCGGATTAAGTCAAATTAACTGTTTAAAAATGAAACTCTCTCCCACCAGCTATAGGACGTGTGAGGACAAGAAGAAGGTATACTGAACTTTTTTGCATATGCAGATGACTTGCTTATCCTTGTCAGGAGCCAGTCTCGCAAAATAGTTGAAGTGCGCAATGGGCGCGTGTTGACTTTGGTTAATGAGTAGGGCAATAACGCAGGTGTCAGTGTGTCACCGCAAAAAACTGTAACGATGCGACTTAAGGGTAGCTTCTCGTCTAACAGATCTGCGATGGCTAGAGTGTTAGTTACAGGCACAAGGTTGAGGCCGATTACTTGGAAATTAGCATGAATGATAGACATGAGTTTATTCCTTATTTCGATAAAATGACGAGTAAACTTGAGAATATGATAAGGACAAGTCAGTCGAATGCTAAGGTGTGAGTGGGACTTAACAAAAACTGCTACCCGGACTCTATGCCTATTCTTTGCCAAACACTAATTTTGAATTGTCAACACAAAATGTTGTTGGCGTGTCTGCTTTCTTGTAAAACAGTTTCGACGGACGCTCTACGGGTTTTGATGGGTGCACCTCCTCTGGTATTGCGTATTTATAATGTCTTTAGGACAACGAAAGGTCTGCCCTTATTAGATGGGTTAAACACTAATGTAGTAAACAAGCTAAATATAAGGAAACGGCAAACGCTGCTAAACGAAGGTATTCGTGTCTTATTAAAAACTTGTTAAGAAAATAGTAGGAATGGTAGAGTTACATACAAATTTATCCGTTATGTCTCTTTCGTAGAAAATCACTGAGAGTTTAGCTTTAGCTTACATCACGAGTGTTTACTTCCGTATCACAGATGTTTTAATTTTTGATAGAAGCCACCCGGTTACAAGGGCTTGTCTATGTGGCCATCCGTCTGAAGATTGCAAACATGTTTTGGTGTTTTTCTTGGATATTCTGCTTGCAGAAACTTAGAGACATTGGGTATAAGGCACACTAATGATGAATTTGATTTTGGTCTGGCCCTCTTTACTACAGAGACTGCGGAAACAATCGCTTCGTATATTTTACTTAAGCGTCGTCATTTGATTTCTTTGAGACGAGTCGACAAATGTTAGTTGGTATTATTCTTTCGTACCGTAGGGTCGAGTCTTCACGGCAGATACCACCGTATGCCCCCTTCATACAACCTCCCAAGGTGGATTCTTTTTGCCGATAAGCTGGCATACATCTGCCTTTCGTGCTCTAGAAACTGCAAGTCTATCGAAACTTGCAGCTATGACGTTAACAGAACCCCCGGTACCCCCTCTTTATATCGTCCACCCAAATGCAGTATCTTCGACTCCGCTTTTAACAATTTGCTTTCCTTTGGATCCGAAACATTCGTTTCCATTAGTGGGGATTTTAGTACTCCCAACGTATGCTGGGGTAGCAGCTCTTCACACCAATAATATTCGAGATATCAAAGAAAAATACAATCTAGTATTGCTGAAGAACGGCGAGCCCAATTACTTTGGTTCTGTCTCCTTCTACCTTGAACTTTCTTTTTACACACTAGATATTAGGTATCTGGTTTCTTGCGAGTCACCTTGGCCTTGTCTTTCGACTTCAAATTTCATAAATACGGAAATTTGCGTTCCAAAAAATATAGGCTTGCGGTTTTCAATAAATCTGTCCGTAATACAATACAGTTAAACAACCTTTACGGGTCTTTCTACAAGAACTTTTCATATGCCTTCAGTGCCGCTTTTATAAAAAAACATCAAAAAAATCACATCCCCTCAATACCTAGTGGAAAAATAAATGCAATTTAGGCAGTGCGAAACTCAGACTCAATGTCAACAAGTGCAAAAGGTTCCCAATTAGGGATAAACTTGTAAACTTGTTTCCGACGCAAAAAAGGAACACAAATACAGTGTCAGGCTTCAAAAGCGTAAAGGCTGGAAAAATTTCTGCAGTAGCGTAAACATTGATATGTCAGCTTCAGCCCTTTAGCGGTTATTCAGAAACACCAAGTTCACGTGAAAGCTTACGCCCACACTACTTTTCAATGGTTTCTCCGGCCCCGTTATGGTCTGTCTTTCATTTCATGAGCGACGCGACAGCCGTTTACTAAAGGATATTACCCTTTCTGATCTTAGCAAGGCGATTAATACTTTTCTGGACTCCTCCTCTGGTTAGACGGCATCAGAAATGCCCATCTTAAGAGTTTACACATCGAAAACATGTTAATTCTTACTGAAGAATACAATAAGATCCTTAATACGTGCCATACACCGTCGAACTGGTACAAATTTCAATCTATTGCTCTAATAAACGAGAATTTCCTTCCATTCGTACAGGAACAGTTTCCTTAGTTTCCACTTTCAGGAAAATCTTTGAACTCTCTATGGTCTCGATTAGAATGGCATCTATAATGACAAATTCTTCTCAGCGACTCTCAAAGCGGCTGCAGACACTTTAAGTACGCTCATGGCAATATCATTAGCATCTAGTCCTATGTTATATTAGCTTTTGCTAAAAGCCAACCCTTTATAGCTTGTTTTTTAGATGTACCAGCATTTACATTAACTACGTATGTAACTTCACCTGCGATTGTTTCGATATTGGGATATGCACATGACCTTGTTATTTTCAACTCTAACACTGATCCTTATTTAGCCAGACAAATTAGATAATCTGCTTTAGATATCAATACTACCAACCTAGAGTCTCTACATGTCACGCTGTCGATTCGCAAGAAAAAATTCCTTCTCTAACCAACGCAAACAACTTCCCACTACACCATTTCACATTAATGGCTCCAATATACCATACGTGAAATCTTCCAATTTGTTAGGTTTCACACCCCATAAAAAACTTTCCCTTGCACCTCATATTGATGTGGTCGTCGCACGATGGTTTCAGCTAATAAACGTATTGAAATCCATTAGTGGCATATCTTGGGGCTTTGACACTTCTTACATAATAAAACTATGCACCGGGTTAGTGAGACAAAGATTAGAATACGCCTGTTTACTTCTATTAGGCGCCTCGGAAAGAAATCTTTTAAGGCTCGTAGTGTTCAACGGAAATGTCTCCGTCTCTTTCTAGGCGCCATAAGCTCTACTCACTTTGTGGGCTTAGAGCAAATAGCAGCTGTCATACCTCTACCTGGCAGACTTCTTTTACATGCCAATATTGTTATTAATGAGATTTTATCTTTTGAGGATCATTTAGCTTTACTTTTCATTCACAATCTTGCACTGCTTAACCCATCCCAATACTTTCTCCAAATTATTGCTCGAGAACCTAATAATTTTATTCTTTTAACATTTTACAAAAACGTTTCATTCAAAATCCCGTACGGCCCACACTTCTTCCGACCTGTCACCAAATTGCTACATGTAAAAAAATCCACAGTTACGCCAGCGGAAACAGAAAGTTGATATTTAATTCTCATTAATATCAAACATTTCTTCCATATCTTCGTGGTTATAGGTCTGACATCGTAGGAAGTAGGCTGTGATTTCCCGACATCTATATAGAGGCATTCCTTTTAAACCACCTTAATAGCACTACCGTCACAGCTCAATGTCTGGTGATATTAGAAGCAATTCGTTTATCAACCGCGCAAAAGCAAAACAAATGTACATTATAATATCAGATAGCAAATATGCCTTACAAGCTTTGAAATCGTTCCTCACAGGCAGGACTCCTTACATTTGATGGAGATTATATCCTCGTTGCACAAGTTGATGTCCGAATCTTTTATTTTCTTTGGTAACCTGGTCATATGGTCGTCCATGGGAACACCATCGTTGACACAATACTATCTTCAAGGAACGCCTCGGCTCATGGTTGCCACTCGTATTCTGTAGCTCTGCAAGTAAATGTCAAGTAATGGCCACTGTAATCGTGGCCGCGCCGTAATCTGTTTTATAAACAGACTGCTACTCAATCATTCTAAATGCTATGATCATTTGAACAAGCTCAACATAACAGACAGCTGTATACATGCGGTGCTCGCCAATGCATGCTTCGTACACTGTTCCAATCCAAATTCACAACCCCACTCTCAGTCTGGTAGGTTCGATAAATACCTTTTCTTTTTTCAATTCATGCAAACTAAATATTATGCTATATAAAAGTAATATAAAAATAACATTAAATAACGTACAAAAATACCAGCTTAACTTCCAAAATAGCAATTATAACATAAATATAAAAAAATGAATATATGGCAATAAAATCAACAAGAAAAAACTATGTAAACTTTGCAGGGAACATAATGTTGCACAGAAATAGCAACAAAAAAACATCAAAAGATAAGGGGCAAAAAAAAAAACAAGAAAAACGTTGAGGAGAGCATGCAAAATGCAATAATAACAACTTATGTCAACTAAAAAGAAAAAAAAAAAGAAAACATTCAGACCAAAGACTAACCAATATCTCAATATAATCGTTAACTTTATTAAGACTCATGCAAAATACTTCGTGTTTACAATGAGTCTTTTCTACTTACTCAGTCTATAGTTCTTCATATTACGTTATGTTTTATGTTAGGGTTTATGTTAGGGTTAAGAAAGTTGCTTTAACAAAATTCATTTTAATTACTTCATTTGCCATTAAGAAGCTTTACAGCATCTACCACAAATACTTCATATGTTTTTTGTGTATTTAGTTCAATCTAATTTCATAAATACCAATCAGTTTGGCAACTGATCGCGGCGTGTTTGCTTCGTTCTTTTCTGTAAAGAGTAGTGCATTATATTAATTCTATTTCTTTTTGCTCGTAATTATTCGCATTTTTTTTAAAAGGCATATTATTATAAAGGCAAAAGTTAAAAGGTGTAAGAATTTTAAAAAGGAATTATAATTATCTTAATTTATATTGAAATTTTGATGTTTTTCATTTTTTGGTTCTTGCATTCAGCACAAGTGTTTGTTATAATAGATCTCTTTCGTGGTTTATTTTTCTTTTGGTGCTAATTATAGTTTTTCTCTTTTCTTTATTTACCGTTGCTTACTAGTGTGAAATCTTCGTTTAACTTATGAGACAATTGCGGTGATTTTGTTTTCTCTCTTTTTTTTATAGTCGAAAGTCATCGTTTCCGACACTGTCGATTTGGTCGATAATAAAATTTTTACGAACAAGTCGGCAAGTCCGCCTGCCTTAAGTTATGCTGAGGTTGCAAGGGAATCTCCTCCCGGTCCCGTCGTTTGTTCGAATCAGACGCCATCACCTAAAAATAATAATAAGAAAGTGCAAAGTAAGTCCGCTTCTCCTCCCTGCTGTTCGAGTGTGAATACTAGTCACCAAACTGGGCATGTCGCTCAAGCTTCTCGCACAAGTGTGTCAATATCTTCCCCTTCTCATAACTCCCAAGTCGTGAACCCTACTATTCCAAGTAGTGATGATATTTGCTTGACGTTAGCATTTTCAAATTGGCTCCTTCTCAACCGAGAGCAATATCTTCATTTAAAATACTAGTTCCGACTCCAAACAGTGAAATATTGTTAAATAAACCACTGTGGCCAGTAGGATCCTTAATTAAGGTATTTATTCCTAGAGATCGACCCCGTAATACCAATGCTGTAGGCCTGTCGTCTTCAAAAAACTAAATGTTTCTTTAGGCCCATTATGTCTCATTTATCAAAATGTTAGTGGCCTAAATTCAAAAATTCGGTCTACTTTTCTAAAGTCAGTAAACACTCAGTTTTTCTGTTTTGCTTTCACTGAAATTTGGTTAAAATCTGATATACATTCGTCAGAACTATTCCATAATTCTTTCCATGTTTCCAGAAATTACCGATTGAATCGCATTGGTGGCGGTGTATTAATTGCCATATCTGCGTCAGTTCCGTCTTATTCAATTGAATTTCCCACGTCTCCTGACGTCGAATTTATCGCCATTCGAGCGAGAATACCTAATAAACAGCTATTTATTACATGCTCCTACATTCCCCCAAATTCGGATATCTCCATATATAAGAAGCAGGCTGCCCTCATTTGTGAAGTGGCCAAGCAGTCTAGACCTGTTGATTTTGTCGTTGTGTTGGGAGATTTCAACTTGCCTCAAGTCACTTGGTGTAACAGTGATAATTCTGCCTGTTTAATTCCTTCTTCAACATCTGATAGGACTATAGTGTTCTTTAATGAATTACTTGACCATAATTTAGGTCAATATAACTGTACCTTTAATTGTAATGGTAGACTGCTTGATCTTTGCTTTGCCAATTTTCCTGAGATTAATGTAAATCGTTGTCCACCTTTTAGTTTACCTGAGGATTCTTATCATGCAGCATTGTGTATTTCTTTTCATCACAAGTATGACGGTTCG